>JAOVYX010021000.1:0-16304 GCA_035668315.1 Drosera spatulata | reverse complement strand
CTTCCTTAGCTTCTGTACCTACAAAACCCTTTGGTTTGTTTAGCCTTGTCATGGACTGGGTCTATGACGGCATAACGACACGTGCCGGGCTTTTCGAATTTCGGGGCGTTACAAGGACTAACAGAACTCTAACTCAAGAGAAACAAGTTCTAGTAATAGACAATATGCTTAAACATAAATTGATATTTTGGCACATCAAATCATAAGTAATAACTGACTAAACAATGATATCACAAAGATCTCATCATATAAATCTTGTTAGTCTCATCAATCTTCCCCTATTTGATGTTGTCAAAAACCTAAGTCAATCTAGTATAGGGTTTAAGAAAAATCAGTTCCAAGTCATAACACATCACAGAACAATGCACGACATCATAGAATAATGCAAGAGAAAAGAATGCATTATATTCAGATACCAAACAAAACAGAGAAACAGAAGCAGCCAGATACAAACAGGATATCAAAGTAAGCGAACAAACCAAAGCCAAATCCTAGTATCCAACTAGATAAACCCTAGAACTCTATTCCTCCCCCTTTTTGACAATAATAAAAAAAGGTTTGGGAATCCTAAGGTTTGGGTGGTTGTGAACTAGAACTAGGCTGGGAGTCTGTTATACTTTTTAGAATCTTCGTAACATCCCTGAAAGTTTCTGAAGCCAACTGATCCATACTGAGCATATTCCCACTGATAGTAGTTGTATCTTCCCTCAACAACCTCATATCTTCTTTAAATTCAAAGATCTTATTATTGATGATGTAGCTATCTGACTTGATAAACAAAGAATCATGCACAACTGTGTTGACCTGGTTTTTGGCCTCCTCAAGTCCTATCCGTAGAATCTTCCCCCTTTTCCTCTCAAGTCCAAACTCATTATCTAAGTTCTTTTCCAAGGTCATCAGACGACCCTGAATAGAACTCAGATGGCTCTCAGATTCCTCAACTTTCTATGAGTAAGAACCTAAGTCTGAAGTCAAAGATATCAACCTTTTCAGCAGCTTGGTTGATCTTCATCTCAGTCCGGACTTCAGACTCTTGAATCAAAGTCTTCAACCTTGTCTCATGCTCTTGCAGCTTCTGATCAATGCTACCAAAGAGGTCATTCAGTACCAAGTTAAGGTTGTCTGACACAACAACTGCTCTAGCAGCAGTCTGTTGTCCAGTAGAAGTTGGAGAGGGGAAGTCTGTAGACATAGAGTGCTCGACTACCTCTGTATTAGCCGAAGCTCTGTCAGGACTCTGGGAGTTTCCCCTAGAAAATCGTGGAAGAAATGGTGAAGGAGCAGAGTCAGCGGCAGGAGGCAGTGGTGCTGATGGCACATGAGTATCTGCTTCCTTGGGGTCTGATGCCACACAGAGCTTTTGAACGCCTTCTGTTGCAGTGACAACATCTTGTTCCTGCTGCTCCTCTCTGTTGGCCTCTGATGAATGGACAGAGGTCTGTGCTACGGTCTGATCAGCTCTATCCTCGACAGCTATCTGTTGCTATGATCAGACAGTAACACATCCTCCTGATGGCTTTGTCCATCACCCCTTGGTGGCTGTGTGTCATCCTCCTCCTCATCATCGTCATCATCACCTCTTTGGAGTCTAGAGGTGTCAACAGCAGATTGAAAAATGTCTCGTGCTATTGACCCCAACTCCTTCATTAAGGTCTTGACAATCTCGAGGAACAGGTTCCAGATCTCCGTTGAAACACTGTCCATGCCATTCAGCTTGCCCCCATCCTTTACTTCATGGGAGCTCACGACTTTGTCATTCCTATCGAAGGTAGCGATGACTAGTCTGATCCCCCAACGAGCTCCCTTTGTTGTCTCCCCTTCAAACATTCTGACAGCCATCGCTGCTCGAAATTCCTTCTTGGTCATCCCCTCTGTAGGGTTGACCACTCTCAGCGTTCCCTTCCCCTTGCATCGGGAAGCTTCAGATCTCTGCTGTCCTTCAGACGTCTATTGATGTTGGGTAGCAGTCTGTGTAGGAAAAGACGTCTGTTGAGCCTGAGGATCAGACTCAATTCTTATTCTTTGAGCCCCTTGTCTAATCCTCTTTCTCCTTACCAGAGGGACGTTGTCGTCTGCTTCTTCCTCATCTTCTTTTTCTTCTTTTGGTAGAGGAGGGAGGGAAATCTGGGCAGACGTCTGATCCTCAATTCTCTTGCTTCTTCCTTCAGAATCCTTTCTCTTCTTGGAAGATTGTCGTCCAACAGATGGCCCAGCATCATACTTCGAAAGTCTGAAGATATGTACTTGGTGGAGGGAACTCAATCCCAGTGTCTCCATGCAGCTTCCTCATCTTCTTCAGGTAGTAGGCCACCAGTCTGAAGATATGTACTTGGTGGAGGGAACTCAATCCCAGTGTCTCCATGCAGCTTCTTCATCTTCTTCAGGTAGTAGGCCACCAATCTGATGTACGATTTCTTCCGAGGGTTGCTCTTGGCCTCAGCAATATTATCCCTCCAGAGGTCGAGGACAATATAGGCCCAGTCGATCTTGGCCCCAAGGACGATGGCGGCCACAAACTTGAGGTTGAACCTCGAGATCTGGTCAACTGAAATGGTCTGACAGAGTAGACACTTCTTCACTATGGATGCTAGATATCCATAGTGGGTTGGTAACTCCCTTACCAATAGAACTCCATTCCTCATGGGGGTGTTCCCCATCATCTTCTTCCAGCCCTCCACGAGGACCTTGTTTGAGATCCCTTTGTCCCCACCCTCTGGCAGGTGGAAAAACTTCCTTATTGATGCTGTGTCGACGGTGATATCTTCCCCGACAATGTTGGTCATGAATTCCTCCTCATTCAGGTCCTTGAGGATAAGACCATTGTCAAGGAATTCATTGGCCCGTGTGTATGAGATGTTGCAGGTGATGCTCAGCAGAAAACCCAGCCTACTCTTCTTAATCATACCCAGAAATCCATCAAATTCTGGACTGATTCTGGTCAAATTCTCAAATCTGACGGCCAAACCAGTCTGAGTGCTATTGTATGATGCCATTTTTGGATGGTTTTGGGTGACTAGGGTTTGAGGGAATATGGGAGTGTGAGGGATTTTGGAACTTCCTTAGAGATTGGAAGAGTTTTCTAACCCTAAGTCTCAATATATATACTAAAGGAAGGAAAATCAAAACATCACAGACAAAACTCACGGATAAATCCTAACCACTCAATAGTAATGAGTAGAGAGAGAATCTGAACGTCAGCATAATGATGACAAAAATATTACAATTCCCAAAAGAAATAAGTGGTTCATATATATTATAATATCGGAAAATTTTGAGAATTTAAAAACGAATATATATAACATTCGTACAGTACGTACGTAAATAAAACGCGAATAAAAGACGTTATATATAACATTACGAATTAAAATAGTCACGCATAAGATTTAATCCAGAGAAATATTTGCTTACTAAATCAAATATAACGATGGAATATTTAGGATGATTAGTTGAACGCGCCAATAAACATTACGCGTAAGGGCTAGCGATTTTACCCCATAAATAATGGATTATGACTCGGGAGGTCATATTTTCTTATATAGGATAAATTTATCGATGTAAATAAATTATCGATGAATTAATATTACGAAATTTAGATAAATAATGGATTGAACGAGACGAATCGTGGGACGAAACGTGGGATATTAACCCACATATACCTAACTTCTCCATTCACCCTCACTTTCTCACCATCACCTGCGGACATCATCTTCCACCACCACCTTCATCATCAACCGCCTTCGGTCGCCATCACCATCCACCAAAGGCCACCGTAGCCGCCCTCTCCACCGTCACTGTCACTGGAAACCGCCGCCGCAGCCGCCATCAACTTCTCTCCTTCTTCGCGCCACCATCATCTCCATCATCATCGCCAACGCGTGCCGCCACCTCCTAAACCATCATCAACGCCATCATCGTCTCCTCATCACCACCTTCTTCGCGCCGCCCATCATCCGCCATCGCTGCCATCGACTTCATCATCATCAATACAAGCCGAAGCCGCCAACGCCATCGTTCTTCGCCGTGCGTCATCTTCATCACTGGACACCATCACCACCCTGGCCACTCATCAAACACCACCTACAGTCTCGTCCAAACAGCCGGAGATGACCTAGGCAGCAAGAATAGTCACAGCTTTCGACTTCGCTTCCTCTTTCCTGCGCTGGATCGCCGTCGAGCTCGCCATCATCGCCGTCAACAATCGCAGCACTCCGAGACGTTGTCCGACCACCAGCAGCTCCGGGAAGGCAGTGGTAGTCAGGCAGCGAGTGGGACGAGGTCTTGGACGTTCTAAGTTCAAAGTTTGAGTGGAGAGAAGCTTAAAACACCTCTACGAAGCTTTCCGGTCAAATTTCGGCCAAGGTCCGACAGCCAGCGTGACGGAGGAAGGACAGCGGGGTGGCGGAGCGGGGGACGGGTTTCTGATGTAATGGGTGCAAAGGGATGTGCATGAACGAGCGTAAAACGACTTAACGAAGCTTCTCGACAAATTTCCGACGATATTCCGGCCAACTTTCCGGCAGTGACGGTGATGAGGACAGTGCAGTGACGGTAGTTGGATAGCGTCGGGTGACGTTGGGTATCAAAATTGCTAAGTTTTCTTTAACCCTAAGTGAAACTTGGTGACCTAACCCCTCTCGATCCGTCTCGTGCTTAATATTTCATCAATATGATGTGTTATGATGAATGTGATGAGAAGTATACTGTCAGGAGGGTGATGATATGGATGGTTGGTTGGTTGATGTGTTAAGGCAATAACGAAACTCTAGTTTTGACAAAATACGCATGGGAGCATACATGAACACATGCGTACATAAATTTATGCTAATTATGATCTTAAAACACCATGGACGTGTTTCGTTAGACCTATGTATGCTTGGAGGGGCGATACGACGGATTTTACTTGATCACGGGATTATGTATAAAACGGGGGTCGCGTCCGCGATAGGGTCGGTCACGGCCGCGACGGCCTTCTGGCCAAGGAAAACATCGACCTTATGCGTCGAACCTTAAATCTAAATACGTATTTGAGATATATAACTTGTACGCATGGAAATATAACATCAACGTGCGTATACGATCATGTTTGATACGTGATGGGGTATTTGGGGTTGAAATGAACTAGAATACACTCCATTATAATATATATACCCTCTCGGAAAATAAATGAAAGCGATCTCTAAATGATAAATAAAAAGAAAACGGGGAATACAGAGCATAGTTACACTATCTCTGCAGGGAGGCCCAAATTATCTCAATGCTGGCATGCGATGCCTCATTGAATGCGCATAAGAGGTTCAAGGCGACGCACGGAGTAGGCAGGTGCAAAAATACAATGTATTGGATAGCTCGGCTGACGATTGACATTTTATCTCTGTACTCCGAGTCGGTCATATCCTTGGAGTCGTCGCTTTTGAGTCGAGTCATGAACACTAAATAAATGCAAAAGAAAGAAATGACTCTTAAAAGCGATACGAAGCCATATAAGCAAATGTGAAACAATATTGTTTGATATGGCGCCCATATTTTCATATCATATTATAAAAATTTTTTGGGGACTTTCGACTGTCACCATAGCCGTTAGCCAAAGTTTCCTGTAATTGAGATTCATACACCTTAGGTTGCTGAGCTTCGTTAGCTCACGGTTATGTGTTTCAATTGCAGGTATGTCCCCAACAGCACCTGAAGGTTCTTAATGTGAGCTTGCGTGCATATAGATGATATCACGCACTTTTGGATATTATAGCAGATGAGATGTCTAATGTGTTAATGTAATAATCGATCTGCATTGTTTCTGCATTAATGTTGTAACTAAAACTGGTATTCGAACTTGTAAGCTATGAATGTGACTACTGTTTATAGTTTCCTTGACTTCTATACCCCTAAACCCATTCGGTTGGTTCAACCTTGTTACGGACTGGATCCGTGACGGCATAACGCTCACGTGTCTTCCGGTACGGAAATCCGGGGCGTTACATATATTCTCTCTCTTCCTCTGAGTTAATAACCAGTGTGCAATCAAACTTGGGTGAAACAAAGACTCATGCACTTCCACATTAAATCATGCAATCATAATCATTAAATTGGCTAATACACTCAACCACTTTGAATAAATCCAATCCTTAAATTTTTCGCACACGCAAATTCATTCAATTGAGATAATTGAAGATGCATGCACGTTACACAAAAGCACAAATACGCATTGAAGAGTATTGGAAAATATTTAAATTTACCTTATTGAAGTTAATTGAGATAGGCCTATTTCTTCAGAGATATCAAAAATGTGACATTCTGTCACACTTCTTTTTGACTTATCGGACTTCAGTAGACAGGTGTCATCAGACTTCATTGTCTTTGAGTCATCAGACTTCTGTAGATGGGTGTCATCAGACTTTCTAATTATTGAAATCTGAAAAATTTCTCAACAAAGACATTAGTAAACAAGACCTAACCACTCAATGAGATTAGACCCAATTTCTCACATATGAGATTGAAAATCTCTTCTCATTGAGAGGCTTGATGAAAATATTTGCTAATTGTTCCTCAGTAGAGACAAAACATAATTTTACATCATTTGTCTGAACATGGTCTCTAATAAAATGATGTCTAACATCTATATGCTTAGTACGAAAATGAAATACTGGATTCTCAGATATAGCAATAGCAGAAGTATTATCACAATAAATAGGATAATCTATTAGGTTAAAACCTTAATCTGATAACTGAGATCTCATCCACAGAATCTGAGCAACACAACTTTCAGCAGCAATATATTCAACTTTTGCTGTTGAAGTTGCAACAGAGTTCTGTTTCTTACTAAACCAGGATACCAAACTATTGCCCATAATGTGACAAGTACCACTAGTGCTTTTCCAATCCAATCTACATCCAGCATAATCTGCATCAGAAGACCCATGGATCCCACTAATCTCTATATTAGGATACCAGATACCTACATTAGGGATACCCTTAAGGTATCTAAGAATCCTTTTAACAGCAAAGTAGTGTGATTCGTTAGGGTCTGATTGATACCTAGCACATAAACAAACTGAGAATAAAATATCTGGTCTACTAGCCGAAAGATAAAGAAGAGATCCTATGATGCCTTTGCACCTAGTTGTATTAATCGTTTTACCTTCTTCATCTATACCAATCTTTACCAATGTACTCATGGTGTCTTCATTAAGATTACAATTTCCATTCCATATTTTCTAAGTATGTCCATAAGATATTTAGGTTGAGAAATAAATATTCCATTACCTAATTGTTGTACCTGGAGTCCTAAGAAAAATTTAAGTTCTTCCATCATACTCATCTCAAATGAAGACTGCATAAGCATAGAAAACCTCTTATAGAGTTTCTCATCAGTAGACGCAAATATAATATCATCAACATAAATTTAAATAATTAGTAGGTGATCATTATGTCTTTTCAGAAATAAGGTTGTGTCTACTTTAACTCACTTAAAACCTTTCTCTAAAAGAAATGAGGAAAGAGTGTCATATCATGCCCTTGGTGCTTGTTTAAGCCCATAGAGTGCTTTATGTAACCTGTAGACGTGTTCTGATCTATTAGGATCTTCAAATCCAGGTGGTTGTTTGACATGGACTTCCTCCTGAAGTCTGCCATTGAGAAATGTATTTTTGACATCCATCTGATAGACTTTCATATTTTTTGAAATCCTAATACAGGTCTGTTTCTATGAGTCATTTTAGAAGAAGCAACATTCTTGGATTTGTCCATTTAGTAAATGAAGCATTTGGCACAGACTACCTTACAGACTTCTGAGCAGACTTCCTAACAGTCTTATCGATATGCTATGTCTGTTTCTCCATCTCCTATTCAGAACTCTCAGTGATAGTCTCTCTAACTGGCTTAACAAATACTATGGGTTGCGGTTTCTTAAGTTTCACCTTTTCATAGGGGGGAATACGCTCATACCCGATACCCTCCTTAGAATCCCCTTTACTAGTAATCTGATCAAAAACAGCTAGCTTATTCCATTTCTTAATTACTTCTTCTGGATCAGATTTTTCCTTAGTAAGAGTTTCTATCTGGGTTTTCTTAGAGTTAATAGTAGCGTTGAGGGAGTCTATCTCTACCTCAAGAATTTGTTGATTCTTATACTCTTATCTCGTGATTCTAAATCAAACTTCAGCAGATCCCTCTCTTTCTTAACTGCATTACACTCCATATTTAGTACCTTATATATCCTGGAGTAATCAATAAGCTTCTTAGAGAGATCTCTAAGCATCTCTCTCATCTCATCGTCAGAAATATCAGGATTAGAGAATTCAAATACCTCGTCTATATCGAAATGTCTGGCCATCAGACAGAGTTGAGCTTCCTCGTCGTCAGATTCTGAGGATTCAATATCGCTCTAGCTCTTATCTGCTAGTAAGGTCTTTTGTCTCTTTTTGCTCGACTGTCTATTGGGTACAAACTTGCTGACCTTCTCCTTCTTGGGCTGACTGTCTACAGGCTTTGATACTCTCTTCTTCTGAAAGCAGACTGTAGCGACGTGTCCAGTCTTCCCACAGTTATAACAGACATCTGTGTTGTCTCTTTTCTTTGCCATCTGTTTGGCATAGCTACGAATGCCTCTTTTGACAAACGTGCTAAACCTCTTGGTAATAAAGGAGACCATCTCGTCTTCAACAATCTCAGACTCAGACATCTCTTCTGTAGGTTCTTCAATAGATTGCATGAAAGTAGGTTTTGTTTGATTTCCCTGATGAGGCTTTCAGTGCAATGGACTTTGATGGCTCTTCATGGGATCTCCTCTGCTTGAACTCTAACTCGTATGCTAGAAGATTGCCATAGAGTTCTTGCAACGTCATGGTAGATAGATCCTTTGCCTCTATCATAGCAGTTGTCTTCGAACCCTAGAATGTAGGAAGTGCTCTAATGAACTTGAGATTGGAGTCCTCAAGATCATAGATCTTTCCACAGATCTTCAATTGATTGAGTAGAATATTGAAACTCTCGAAGATTTCAATCAATGACTCACCGGACTTGGATTCGAAAGACTCATATAGTTGTACCCATATTAATAGCTTATTCTTCTTGACATCTTTTGTCCCTTCATTCTTTACAACCAACGAATCCCAAATTTCCTTGGCCGTCGTGCAATGGACAATGTGCTCAAAGAGATCCTCCTCTAGGGCTTGATAGAGATAGTTCTTTGCCCTATTGTTGATTCCAACCATCTGTTTACCTTCACCAGACCATTGTGCTCTTGGTTTTAGAATCATCTGAGTAGGATCTTGGAGATTAGGACATTGTGGCTGATATGGGCCGTTGAGAAATGCCCTTATGCGTACCTTCAAATTACCAAATCTCTCGATGTTTCACATCGAAGGACGCACACTAGAAAAACCGTTGATCATCATAATAACAAACAAGAAACAGTATAACAGAAAAATAATAATCAAGAATCAAGAAACTTCTAACAACACACAACCGAAACTCTAAGTAATATCCAATGATCCTTCACAAGATGCAAATCTTATATGAAGAACTGCTCTGATACCAACTGAAAGTATGAATCTAATCGAAGAATAATAGCCTAGAGGGGGAGGGGAGGAGGGGGTGAATAGGCTATCATAAAAATAATAGAATCTTGATTATGTGATCAAGTCTCGATCGCAGCAGAAATGACAATTTCGACAAGATTCTTATATACAGGAAATAAGTCTGTAAGAATCGATCGAATGCTGTGTTAAGTGAATCAAGAACAGATCAAAAACTGAAAAACAACAAACACACGATTTACGTAGGAAACCCTAGTACAGATAAAAAAACCCACGACGCAAAGCACAGCAATCTACTATAATAAAAAAATTACAGTTAGGTTTTCAGGTTCACCTTCAACCTTTGAGTTTTTCAGGATCACTCAGCAAACCAAGTATCTATCAACAACTATATCACCACGGATCTAAACACCGATCACTCAAGATCGTAATCAAATGAACAAGTATCACAACGGATCACTTGTCCACAATCAGAGAAATCAATAGTAATCAAGAACTCACAAAACCAGAGAAGAAATTTAAATCTTCTCAGAAAAAGTCCACTAAGACGTCATAACCCAAACACAGAAGATGATGAACTTCAAGAAACTCCAAAAGTAACAAATTCTTTCTTGCACCTTGAATCATGAGTAAGAAAGTTGACGGATATTGAGAGAGAGAGAGAGAGAGAGAGAGAGAGAGAGGAAACTTTGTAGAATCGCAAAGTGTAGAAACTGTATCCTTTTTTTATTTTTTTCGTCACTCTCAACCGTATCCAAGTATTGTCTTATAGAAGAAATCCAGGCCTCAGTATATTTTTTATCAGAACTCTGCTCCAAGTCAGTAAAACCTTCTTGCTACAGACTTCACTGAAGTCTGTTTTATGCCTCTGACACTGTTCAACACCAAACATCTGTGACTTTCTGAAGTACCAGTCCTTTGAAAACTCTGAACTCTGTAAAATCTATCTTCATATACTGTTCATCGAACTCTGAAGCTTACTGGAACACATCAGACATTACCATAGCAAGAGCAGCTATTCCAGTCTTCAATCAGAACTCTGAATCTCCAGCCTCAAACTCTCATAAACCGGAAGTGTGATCAGCCAGTCTGATTTACTCAGCACTTCCAACCAAAGCCCCTTTCACTTCAGAACTCTGACTGTCTAAAGTACTTCCTAGGACGAACAGAACTCTAACTCAAGAGAAACAAGTTCTAATAATAGATAATATGCTTAAACATAAACTAATATTTTGACACATCAAATCATAAGTAATAACTGACTAAACAATGATATCACAAAGATCTCATCATATAAATCCTGTTAGTCTTATCACTATTGATATTGTAAAATGAATCATTATAATGTGAACTAATTTTGTGTGTTATTGAATGTGCAGAAAGAATATGCAGAAAAGTTCAGCAAGGAAACATGAGGGTACGCAAATCATCGAAGAAGAAAGGGGGAAGTACAACATGCAATTGAACATCAACAAGAAGGCTGCAACTCAAAACAATTTGGACTATAGAGTGCACGTATGCCAATGGATAGACCTTCTTGCAAATGGACAATCGGTTCTAGAGCATTCTATCTTGGAAGAAATGCGACGATACCGAGCAAAAATAGCCAAGACTTTGATTTCATGATATGAATTCAAAGAGCCTGCACAGGAGGAGGAAGATGATGAAGAAGAAGACGAAAACATATTCGACTGATTTGTACAAACAATCTTTTTAGTGCAATTAAAAAATTAATTAGTTGTCTGCATCTCTAATATCGTGTTTACTTGTCATTTTCTCATTAAAATGAATAGACGTACTGTTTAAGTTATTAAGGCACACTGTTTAATTCAAACAAGGCATCAAGCTTATTCAAACAGCGCGCCTTGTGTTTTTTTCTTTTTTTAAAGAATAAAGCATAATCAATGAATAAATACAAAATAAATCAAATAATAATACATGAACAAAAATACAAATACAATTGACAAAGTAGAAACCAACACCCTTGGATTTGTTAACATCATAAAAGTACTCAGGCACCTTGCTCACATTACAAAGGCGCACTATTTCATTCAAACAGTACGTCAGTATTATCGAAACAGTGTGTCTATTGAATTTTTCTTTTTAAAAAAGAAAAACACAAAATTACACCATTACATTAACAAAAATTGATAACATGTTACCCTTAGAAATGGAAAAAACATTACATATTACCCATCATAAGGTTTTCTTTATATAAAAAAAAAAAAAAGAAATGAAATGAAAGAACCTAATTTAGATAGAAAAATCTTTAAATGGGCTCTCGACAACTTTGTCTGTTGTGATAATCAATCTTTTTGCATCTCGTATACCTTATATCCCTGGACTCGTTACCACTCGATGGAATATGTTGTTTTTTGGCCTACCAGGAAGTCGGCTTGAAGAAGTCGGGGCCAATTCCATATCCACCGACGAAGCTATTTGGTCAACAACTGATGAAGGCATAGGATGGATGACAGGCTCATAACTCTTCCGATAACTTTCAACAGAAAAATACGGATCGATTATAGTGCTCACGGGCAAAGAAAACTTCATAATAACACAGACCGCATGTAAACATGGAAAACCGTTTGTCTGCCACATACGTCAAGAGCAACTCTTCTCTCTCACATTTACTGAGGCTATCGGATCCGACATTACTTCAACAATGAGCTTCGAAGATCACTTCACCATAAAAACGCATGATTTATTGAATAAATCATTGAAAGTCTCTAACAAACTAGGACAAAAATCCCCATTCCATTGTTGTACATCGCTTCGACGATTATTGAACCTCATTGTTGACAAAGCTCCTTCGTCCGAAAGGAATTACTTGACGAAGCTCCGAAAAAAACCAATGCTAACTAGAATACGTCTCCTTATCAACCACAACAAATCCTAGTGGGAAAAGTCCTACAAAAAAATTCATATGAATAATATTCATGCTTGAAAAATGACTTATATTAAGAACACAATAAAGGGTTAACAAACCATTGACAACCATCATCTTACTTAAAATAGATCGCATGAACCCTATCGAAATCCAACTTCGCTTGCATAAAGTGCAAGAGACTTCCTAAACTGCTTTGCACTATTAGGAAAAATATGGCCAACATTCTGAATCAAATTTAATAAATGAGAAGAACGCAAGGGTTGATCACAATTGCTCGACGAACCAACATCCAACTGAAGCAACGACTCACGTACAACATCATCATCAAAATCATCATTTATCTCAGAATGTTGATTATGATTGAAAGTTTGAGTCCCAGAAATCCGTGCACCAGTACAATATTCCAGGCACACTGAATCATTACACTGACGCACTGTTTCAGATTGTGAGACATTGTTAGTACTCAGGCGCACTGTTTCTTCAAACTGGAGCACTGTTTCATTTCCAGGATTTGAAACCACACTCGAACCACGACAATCCAAACCTATTCCACCACACACAACATTCACATCAATTGATGATAAACGATGACATTTCGAGAGCTCAAACAACATCATCAAATCCTCTTGATCATTCAACAAGCATCATTCATGATCCGAATTGAATAATACAAATTGAATTCATTCGATGAGGAGATTTTGAAACGATCTCGTACCTTTTTTACAACATATTCGAAATCGAAATCCGAATGGCATAAAAATGAACGAGATATAGCATCAAATCTACAAACAAAGATGATCTTCTCATCCATTACAAAAGGATCGTAGATAATGATCCAGATGACGATGGCGATGTCGAACAAATTTCGTTGTTGATCATGGTTTTTGTCATCGATTTCGAATGAGAAATCTGCACAAAAACATACATTCAGCAAAAAAAGAATTAAAAGGGAGACAATTAATGTAATGCTCCAACTTTCCATTACTTATTAATGATACATATGACGTTACTGCCGTTGGGTCCAACACCTTAGTTAGGCAAAAACTATACTTCTTGGTTTAGTCATAAGAATTAAGTAAGTTCAGTTATACATCATTGGTTTAGAAACTTTTATTGCACTCAATGTTAACTCATAATATCACCCTTGCAGCGGAATTTACATCTCTTTCTAATATCAGAATACCTTTCACACATACATTACATCTAGTATCAAATCTTAGGTCACACTTCTTCTCCAAGTCTTACTCCTATAACAAAGAAAAGAGGAAATACATAGAAAAATATTTTTCGTGAGTTGTAGGAGCTCAATAACGTGTCAGCCCACTTCCCAAGGGATTACACAAGAGAAAAAGGTAGGAAAAGAAAATGAGAATGATCACTTGGATCCCTTGTTCTAGTACTCTGGAATTAACACACCAGTCAAACAAAGCGGATTAAACGCGTAGATCATCTATTGCAGCATATTAGAAAAAGCATATTACTCAAACAGCACAGATTCACCAAACAAGTATCGAATCAAACGACACCGCCGTACTAAACATACTTCTCCCTCTCCAACTCCAGTCATTTATACATTCATGCATATTTCATCTCGCGAATATTCCAAATATGTTATTAGGAGCATACTAAACTCATAGTGTCCCATTTACTAATGTCATACCCTTTCTGGTGTAAAAGTCAAGACCTCCATATGAAACAAACTGAGACAAAGACACTCTAACACGACAGGTCCCCAGTTCAAATCTCACGTACTGCTGTACTCAGCAGTTCACTCAAGGCCCTGTTATACTTATCATAATATCAATTACACAGAGACGACAGACAATAAATACCCTCGACATTATAATTGTGCCCTTGGCGAAACTTATTCAATTTCATAAGTAACCTCACTTCAACTTTAGCAAAAAGGGACATCTGCGAAAAGGGATCAGCCAAACCAGAGCCCAAAGTCTACTACAGTGAGATACCATAATGACCTCACAGGGTTGATGAAAGAATGTCACCACCAAATCACCGTATAACACAAACGACAGACACAATGCTTTTTATGTTGTTATACCACAAAGTTATCTCATCAATTTATGGATTTACACTCCTTTCACACATTCATCCTCATTATACCAGGAAACAAATCATAGCACACACCATGCAACAACACTCCACAACGCGTTGATCAACTGCATAGATCAAATGCATATGTTCCAGTACTATGGAATCAACACACTAGTCAAACAGAGCAGATTAAATGCATAGATCATCTACTCCAACATATTGGAACAAGCACATTACTCAGATAGCACAGATTCACCAAGCAAGTATCGAACCAAACAACACCACCACACCAAACATACTTTTCCCTCTTCAGCTCCGATAATTTATAGGTTTATGCACATCTCATCTCGCGAATGTCCCAAATATGTTATTGGGAGTATACTAAACTCAGAGTATCAAACAAATTGAACAATGACACTGTGACACGACAGGTCCCCAGTTCAAGTCACACACACTACTGCACTCAATAGTTCACTCAAGACTCTGATGTACTTACCATCATATCAATCACACAGAGACAAAAGACGATAGATACCCTCGATGTTATAGTTGTGCCCTTGACGAGACTTATTCAATTTCATAAATAACCTCTCTTCACCTTTAACAAAAGGGACATCCGCGAAAGATGATCAGCCAAACCGGGGCCCAGGGTCTCCTGCAGGGAGATATCCTAATACCAAAATGACCTCACAGAATTGATGAAAGAATGTCACCACCAAGTCACTGTATAACACAAACGACAAACACAACGCTCTTTATGTTTTATACCACGGAGTTATCTCATCAATTATGGATTTATACTCCTTTCACACACTCACCCTTATTATACCAACAAACCAAGTATAACACACGACATACATCATCTCATCACGGCACACAACAAGTGATAGGAAATAAAGTACATCAGACACATTTTATGTCAATTTCTCAGAAACCATCACATAACTATATACGCCTAGATATACTAGCATGCATAATCACAAATCACAGTTCTAAATGTAACAGTCATCATTTTACGTCAGCCACAATTAGTGACTACGACCAAAGATTCCAATGTATATTATTATACTCATGGTATAATAATACGCATCGCACACACAATAAATTTAAATGTTATCTTTTACCACAGTTCTTCACATACACACGCTCAGCCTTGCCCTGAAGTGACAACGAGTAGCATCTCCAAATCATATAATATAATATGATTCACATATTAATACATTCCAATGTGAATATTTGTTCATATTATAGAGTTAAACATATTTCTTCGTAATTTATGAAGAATCATTATATTAATATTATGAGGTGATGATGAGTTTTATACAAATCTTTGATACTTATTTTAATTGTCCATGATGATAATTTTATATATTGAATATCATTAAAGATATTTATGAATATTTGGAGTTATTTTGGGGTCAAAACGATCATTTCTAGTTCAGAAGATTCTGAGACAGCATCCCAACCTTTGGGATGGACGTCCTGACCTCTGTAACGGGAGTCTCAGTCTCTGGAACGATTTTCCCGACCTCTGGAACGGATGTCCTAGATTTTATCCAACATGACATTTCAACGCATTTAAATCTATAATTTTTTATATACAACTCCAAAAATTATTCCGTAAAATTCTACATATATTAGACTCCATAATATTTTCAGTGAATCTAATTTTCTACAGTAAACTGTAACGCCCCAGGATTCCATGTCCAATACCTGCTTGACACGTGGCGTTACCGCCGCTCCAAATTCCATTCAAAGCAAGGCGACAAGATTACAGGGGGTTTAAGTATCAGAAACATAGGAAATCAAGAAATATCCAACTTACATAGTCC
>JAOVYX010020999.1:0-16306 GCA_035668315.1 Drosera spatulata | reverse complement strand
CTGCAACTGATGAGTTCATTCTTGAGCGCTTCCGCAAACGAGAACGTCAACGTGTAATGAGGAGATGAACTACAGGTGTGTGAACTCATGCTTTTCACGCTTTTAGTTTTAAACAATGGGTTCCTTTTATTTATCATGTAAACTTTTGGACCTTGCTATGGCATCTTTCACTCTAGATTATGATACCAATTTGAGCATATAGTCGAGAACATATGTATGTTAGTTCCCGCCTTTCGAGTTCACAGTTGGATTCCTATTTTTGTCTCTCTCATACATACCGGATCCTCTAACTCATCATTTATTTATCAAGGTCTTCTGGAAGGATAGCTCCATAAAATATATGCCACAAAGCGTTCCACGCACATTTCCTGTATAGTCGTGTTTCCATCAGTGGGCATTATGGTGGTTTCTTTTCTTATTATGAGCACATTTTGATGTCAAGAGGACTTATCTGATCCGACAAACTTCTTACTTAAAGTACTAGATATACTCTGTCCTTCACAGGGTGTTTCCTAGAGGCACAATCGGGCCCATTACCAAAGCCGAAAGCAACAGACTCTGCACTGCTATGATGTTATTTCAGCTACAACCAGTTTTGTGTGCTGTTCCTTCTCCGGTGCTTTGCGTCAGCTGATCGCTTCATGTCTTAGACTCGCCAGGAAATGGAATGATTGATTCAACGGGGTATCTGGTTGGTTTAAGCAGGATAGCTTGTTCAACTTGATCAGCTGGTGGGATTCTACACACTTTTTCCGTGTTTGTGTTCAACCATTAAAACACTATCTTTTTCCTTTTATTGTTATTTTGCCATTGTTGAGTTCCTGCTGCTTTACTCGCTGAAAAGGGAATGGCTTGAAGCCCTGGTGACAAAGAGCTGCTTTACGAGCTTATGAATCATGGCGTGGCTGGGCTGAAGTCTATGTAGGCTCATCTTTGATTTTCTCGGATCGACCAATGGTATGTTGATCCTGGCGAAAATTTGGAGTTGTAACTTCAATCTTGTGTATTGTATAACTATATACTATGTTCGCCTGTACGTCTTCAATGAATTTTCAATGAATCTATTGGCAATACCATTTCTATTGCAGAGGGACTGCTTCAAGCAACAGAGTTCTACTGAATCAACATCAGCTTTTGCAGTGATAGAATTATTCAAGCCCCAAAACGATTAACGCATATTATGATTGGAATTTCTGATCAAGATTGTTTTAAGCAATATGATTGATGGATAAATTTTGTTAGGGGAAATGGTAGGTGCTGCTATATTTGCCAAGTTGGCTTTTGCAGTCTCTTTTTCACCACTCATTTATTTAAATTATATTTTTAATATTGATTTTGATTTTTTAAATTTTTAATAATTAAATTTGTGTGGTGAAAATTACTTGTGCAATTGTTATTTGACAACTGTCTACAACACAAATATTTTCCCCTAGTGATTGCTTAGGGTATATACATCCATGGATATACATTTGGCCGACCTCGAGGTTAGCCATGTTTCATAATCTAGGTTCTTGAATCCTTCCTGATCGAATGTCTCATAGCGATTCTAGGCTTTTTGTTTCCTTGGCCGTCTTCTATATATATCCACTTTGTGGACTTCTGCCCGTCTCCTTTCTCTTTCTCTATCTTTCTCTCAAAGTTTTCGTTGCCGTCGGTGGTCTTTCGATCCGACTTCAAGTTCCATTTTCCAAAAGCTTCTTCCTTCTTCCAGGTTCCCTAACTTATCTTTCATTTTCAATTATCAATTATGTCTTCAAAGAATCCCTTTCATTCTCACGAGATTCCTAACGTAGGTCTTTCGGGTCATCCGAGTTCATCTAGGGACTCGAACGATGATAATGATTCTCCTTTTATTGCCGAGGTCAAGTTTGAACATTATTCAGCCATTTCCTTCGAGTGTAATTATTTGTTTTTCTGACATGATCGAGAAAGATCTTGATTTCATCAAGTCTTCATTTGGTCTTTACCAAGGATATAATTTGAAACTCCTGGGTCGCCACCCCGTTTGTTACATATTTCGTCGTTACAAGCTTCCTCTTTACTATAACCTTTTTTTAGACTGGACTTAATTTTCCAATTCATGCCATTCTTAAATCCCTTTTCTTTACTTTAAATATGACTCCAACTATGCTCATTCCTAATTTCATCCGACTTGCAATCGGTTTTTTCATGTATGCTTAACAAGCTAGTATACTCGATTTTGAGGTTATCGTAAACTTATTTTTTTAAATCTTATAAGAGAAACTATCTTAATGCTGAGGGGTGGTATTATTCCGTCGTTAGGTCGGGACTTAAAGTAATCAAGGATATTCCTGACACTTTAAAAAGTTTTAAAACTTCTTTTTGTTTGGTAACTTCTTCCTTATCATGGATGATTCCAACTCGGTGGACTACTGAGGTTAAACTAGGTTCAGCAAAAAAGCCGAGGTTGAATCCTGCCTAGGAGAACAATTTCAAGAAATTAACGACGTACCTGAATGGGAACTGTCCTGTCGAGTTCTTTTCCTTGGTTAATACTAGAAGTTTGTAGGATCATTAGTTTGGTATGTTTAATTTCGGTTCGATTTTTTTTCGACTTTCGTATTTTTTGACTTGATAGTGAGTCATTTCGCCAAACATGCACCTCGGTTCGATCAGATGTCTTGACGCCTCGTCAAGAGGAAAGGTACTGAGAGGGAAGTCGGCCTCTATAACAGCTTCGTCTACTCCACCTTTTACGGTTCCTGGGAACCGACTTACCCCAATGGATGAGGTGCTGTCAGAAACAAACCCTTCTAATGTCTTATGTTGTGAAACTTCTTCACCTCGTCGTCCAGAGAAGAGAGCTCGGTCCATCCTGCTTCCTTAACCTGTTTCCCCCCTCCATTTTGATGAACTGGCTAGGGCTATTCCTACTGGACCTCAACTTGAGGGAGGTGCAGTGTTCGAAACACCCGACGATCCTTTTTACTTGTCGACTTGGAGAATCGATAGCAAGCCCTCTTGTCGTTCATCTGAGACCAAGTCCCGTATGATGTCGGAGTCTCTCGTCCTACCATTTGTCAGACTCTCCCTTTTACCTAACAGCTTGGAGACCACGGCGGAGGAGGGTTGTCATATGATGTATCAGGTAAGGTTTCAATTTCGTTCTTTGTTTATCTATTCTTTCTTTTTTACTTTGTCATTTTCTTCTCATTCTTCTTTTTCTTTCGGCTTCCATTTAGATGGTTTCCAACTATCTTGGTCTCATTCGTAAAGCGAAGAGATCGAAGATTGAGATGGAGTTCCTTAAGCCTAAAGTGGCAGAGATCTCAAATTTGAAGGCGCAACTGAGGGAGAAAGACTCAACCTTGAAGTCGGCGTCTGATGAAAAGTTCATCTTGGATGTTGAAATAAAGGAATGAGAAGAGACCCTTAATCTGGTGAAGGCCGACCTAAGTTCTGTTAACCAGGCCAAAGACAAACTTGCCGAAGCCTTGGCAGCTGTCAAAACCAATAACAATAAGAACAAACACGCATACACACATATACACGTACTAACGTACTATTTCTCATAACTGGCGCATTGGTTAGAAACAGGGCGCCACTTCAATGAAACAGTACGTCAATTTAAACATCAAAAACAGTGCGTTATTGTTTCTTTTTGAAAAAAAATATATTATATAAATACGTAAATAAAAATTTAAAACATAATATCCATAAAATTTAAAAAAATTAAGTTTTTTTTTATTTTAAAAAAGACTTTCATTTCTATTGGCGCACTGTTTGAGACGTATTGTTTCAAACAGTGCGCCAATACAAATGAAACAATGGGTTAGTCCAATTTTCTGAAAAAGATTGCTAAAAAACAAACCAACAACGAAAACAAAATCGCAAGATACAAAATCAAATCCACATTCTTTGAAATCATTTTCTTGAAGCAAATCACAAGATTATATCATTTTCATTTTCTTCAAACAAATTAGATCTGGATTTGAAGGAAGCAGGAGCGAAGGCGAAAACGAAGGAGTAGAGAGAAAAGACGAGAAAGAGATGGCGAGAGTTAAGCACGCTTAATTGCGGAGTTCTAAAGTGATGGGCTATCGAAAAGGAATGTGCACCTTGTTGCTATAGGTAGTACAATCAAACCATTTAAGTATTTCCTTGGGGTATTACATACACCTCCACTTAAAGAACGCAACGTCCTTGTTGCGACTTCAAGCACGACACACAACCCCAGAATCTTTCCCCACTAGGCGGCTGACCTGGACCTCTTGTCCATAGGTCCAACACGCGATCGCAGTTACCAAGAACTGTTGTCAGGGTGACAACTGGCCCCACAGACCAA
The DNA here is from genome assembly GCA_035668315.1 of Drosera spatulata. Classification (NCBI taxonomy): domain Eukaryota; kingdom Viridiplantae; phylum Streptophyta; class Magnoliopsida; order Caryophyllales; family Droseraceae; genus Drosera; species Drosera spatulata. Next base: position 12,000 of record JAOVYX010020999.1, on the reverse strand, counting down.
TACTAATCCTTTCAGTACGTTTTGACCTCACTTGCCACACACCCTGAGAAACTTCCCAGGCGGTCACCCATCCTTGGGGTATTACATACACCCCCACTTAAAAAACGCAACGTTCTTGTTGCGACTTCAAGCACGACACACAACCCCAGAACCTTCCCCCACTAAGCGGCTGACCTGGACCTCTTGTCCATAGGTCCAGCACGCGATCGCAGTTACCAAGAACTGTTGTCAGGGTGACAATTGGCCCCACAGACCAATACTAATCCTTTCAGTGCGTTTTGACCTCACTTGCCACACACCCTGAGAAACTTCCCAGGCGGTCACCCATCCTTGGGGTATTACATACACCTCCACTTAAAGAACGCAACGTCCTTGTTGCGACTTCAAGCACGACACACAACTCCAGAACCTTCCCCCACTAGGCGGCTAACCTAGACCTCTTGTCCATAGGTCCAGGACGCGATTGCAGTCTCCAAGAACTGTTGTCCGGCTGACAACTGGCCCCACGGACCAATACTAATCCTTTCAGTGTGCTTGGCCTCACTTGCGACAGACCCTGAGAAACTTCCCAGGCGGTCACCCATCCCAGTATTACTCCACGTTAAGGACGCTTAACTGTGGAGTTTTAAAGTGATGGGTTACTGAAAAGAAAGGTGCAACTTGTTGGTATAGGTAGTACAATCAAACCATTTAAGCATTTCCTTGGGGTATTACATGATTACAATTAAGCATAGACATCACATAAAAATCACTAGCATAATTAATTGATTAGGCACATAATCTCATGATCTACAACTATTATAGATTCATTGACATGATCTTATGATCTACAACTACTATAGATTCATTCACGTGATCTCGTCAATTTGATACTCACTATACATCACATTCATCACAATCACATCAATTATCATCATGAAGTACATCATAACAATTAAAAAAAATAAGAAAATGAGAAATTCTTCAGTAGGGATGATCCACAAATGTGATAAATGAAGTCGAAATGAATCAATGCAATCTCTATCGATACAATCACGATCTAGATCTGATGAGAAAACTCAGATCAGGTTTGGATCTGTTTGTAAAATAACCCTAATCAAAGAAAGGGAAATGAAATAAACGAAAAGTGTGTGTCTCTGAATGAAATACATAAGTATATATAGAAAAATAAGAACAAGGGTTTTGACGAATTAGATCTGGAGAATCGAATATGAAACCTTTCTCATTTTAATACATCACGGACGTGATCATCTCTTCTTCACGGTCATGAAGAGTAACACAATTTCTGTCTTCTGAAAATAGGCCATGACGCCTGTGATCAGGAAATCACGACCATGAACCAATGATTCAGCCTCTTCTTTACTTTTTCTTCGCTCCAAAAATCATCAAATCATTCTGTCTTCATATGTTTGCATCAAAATCATTTTCTTTGATATCTTCAAAGCTCAAATCATCGTTCTTTAGACAACTTGATCATTCATCGTTTATTATATAAATTGACCTAAATCTGCATAAAAGCACCAAAAAAATAGCAATACCAACATTCTAACAAAACTAAGCTAAAAATAATATAAATGCAACTCAATTTATTCATGCACATGAAAGGAAAAATAACTTTAAAAAAACCATTTATTTAGGACTTATTAGCATGAAACAATATGTAGTTATCTCACGGATCCAATGTTGAGTTGAGACATAATAACTCAACTGTTTCATCACTGAACCAACTATCAAGCTCTCGCCTGAGTTGTCATTGCCTCATAAAAAATATGAAATTGTAAATAATGGACAACTGAAACCGTTAGGAAGTTCAATCCCTCTAATTCTATAAAAATTGATGAACAAAATTTTAGAGTATGATCTATTTATAGTTGGTTACTTACGTTGAGAACTAGGATAGTAAGTTACAGTCTATGAAGCTTGCAGCAGAGTAGCAGACGATCACAGTTGGAAAGGCCAATACGTATCACCTGGATGCAAATTACTTCAAAGAGTTCTAGATGAGTAACTGGGATGAACATGGACAACAAAAGATCATAAATCTGTCAGGATCTAGGATCGAACTCTCAGGATCAAGGCTAAGTCACAATGCAGCAGATTAGGTACAGCAGAGACAAAAACACATCAGACTGAGAATACAAAAGAGCTGGTTGATGGTTGGATAAGAATTTGAGAAATGATCAAATCGAAGATTTGAGGTTTGAAATTTTGTACGATGTTGAAGACTACTATGAGGGAGCTTGTTAAAACCTTCGTGTCCTCCCTGACTTGATAAGTTTAAACAAGGTTTTGGAAAATATCACTGAGGATCAGTATAGGGGACAAATATATAGCTATCAACGTTGACACAATACAGTCATGGGTTCTAATTCCCTGAGCCTTATAAAAGGGGATTGATTCCCCTATTAGAAGATAGACAACGACTTTGAGGTTCATTTGTAAACAGAAAACTCTCTCAAGTTGATTGGCAATCATTCTCAAGAGCCCTGATTAAGGAAGAAGTTAACTAGTCTGCATCAAGAACATCATCTGCAACAGAGTCTTGTGAAAGATTTGTGCAACAATCTAGGTTCTTGCCTTATCAAGTTGTTTACTTGTAAGGGGTTGCTTTGTAAGCCTGGAACAAAGAGATAGTGGACTCACCTCTTAGTTTGACAACATTGGTCATCAAGAAAAGACTGAAATAAGCCTTTGTTGGTCATTTGTTAACGATTATCTGAAGTGAGTATAAATCATTATGTCCTTAACTGCATTTCATTTCATACTTTAGAATTGTTAGAATATAACTTGGACACAAAAGAGAAAAGTTCATAGAACTCAAGTCTAGATTGCAGAGTAGTTCCACAGGTCTGCAGAAGACAAAGTTCATACTAGCCAATATAAGGCTGCACTTGGCTGCCAAGAAATTTTTACAATAGTCTATTCGCCTCCTCTTTAGGCTATTCATTGTAATCTTGAGAATTACAATTGGTATCAGAGCCTAACTTTCTACACTTAAAAAAAAAATTGTTTTCTTTTTGATTTACCTGTAAAGTAGTTATTAATAGTTTATTTTGTGAAGAAAATATAACTCCGTCGAAACTACCTCAGTGTCCTAACAGTGGTGAACCACCTGCCTGTTCATTTGACAAGTTCAATCACTGGAAGCTCAGAATGCTTGCACATCTTGACTCCATAGTTGAAAGAATGCAAGATATAGTCACAGATGGTCCCTATGTCCCTAAGTTGCCAGATTCAGATGATGCTTTTAGACAGATAGAGTAGCTCAAAGCTTAATGGAAAAGGAAGGACTGGGATTTGGTGCTGGTGGACAAAAGAGTAAGAAACCAAATCTTCAAAACCCTTGATGATGATATGTTTAGGATAGTGGTCTGCACAACCACAACCTAAGAAGCATGAGATGCTCTGCTACTCAGAAATGAAGGAACCAATGAGATCAGAGAGAATAAGAAGGATGCCCTCATATAATAGTATGACTGGGTGTCAATGAGCCCAGATGAAAACCTCACAAGATTATATGAGAGGTTTAACATTCTGATCAACAACTTGAAGATCTTGGGGAAGACATTTGACAACAAAGAAGTCAACCTCAAGTTCATGAGATCCCTTGATGAAATCTGGGGTGTCGAGACTACTCCAATAAAAGAATCAAGGGATCTACCAAAGATGTCACTTGTTCAACTATATGGTGTGTTGCATACCTACAATCTTGAAGTGGAACAGAAAAAGCAGATAGATAAGGCAAGAAAGAAGACTCTACCCTTCAAAACTCAAGAAAAGATTCTAAGATCAATGGCTAAGGAGGATACCACTGAGACTTCCTCAACAAATAATTAGTTTCACATGAGCTTGCACTCATGGGAAAGAAACTCCAGAAGCTGTCCAACAAGAAAAACTTCAAGAAGAATACTGCAGCCAAGCCCAAAGAAGCTGAAAGAGAAGTATGCTACAAATATGACAAGACACTTTACTGCACAATGTAGACGAGCTCAATAGGAGTCTAGTGCACAGAAAAAGAAGAAGGATTACAGCAAAAGAAACTCGGAAAAAAAAGAGAAAGGCAAGGCCTATACTGCAAAGATCTGGAGTGAGACAGATTCAGATGATGAAAAAACAATCTCAAATGCTCAACTTTGTCTCATGGTTAAGAGTGAGGATAGACAACAGGTATTTGATCTTTCTACTTCTGATGCCTCTATTGAGGAACTAAAAGAGCCTCTTCAAGAGACCTCAGAGAACTTTATTGTCCTGATAAGGTAAAATAAAGAGAACCTTAAATTGATTGGAATTTTCAGAGAAAATTACTATCTAACTTTTGCGGAAATTGAAAAAAAGTCAAATGACTTACTTGTGAATGAAAATAAACTTAAGAAATCAAACGAGAAAGTAAAATATCTCGCTGAATCCGTGGATCAACTCACCAAAAGAAATGCTGAACTGCAAAAAAAAGGTTGATGTATGGAATCAAAAGACCTTAGATCTTCAGAAAATATAGGTCATGGGACAATCCTCATATGATTGATCTGGACTGGGATACAAAAGCTGGATCAATAAAGTTCAATGCTCAAAAGGTTAGGAAATCCCTCCGGTCAGCAAGGTTGAGACCGGGTTTTAGGGTTAGTAGGGTTTTAGGGTTTAGGGTTATAGGCCTGAGTCGAAAATTCTCTTGGAAGATAAGAATAGAATAAAAAATGATCCGAATTTCCCATTCATAGGACATGTCTATTTCCATTCATTTCTTTCATAATCAACCACGTTCTCACCAACCCAACGATACCGATAAAAAAAATTAACAAAGGAAAAATAGAAAAAAAGAAGAAGAAGAAGAAGAAGAAGCCAAAAACAGATTCCAAATGAAAACAAATCCAAACTTGAAAAGGAGCTAGGCTGCTGTTACCACGGGCGGATGGGAAAGAAACGACGACAGGATTGGATATGCATTTAGAAAGAAGAATCTTTGATACGGATTTTCGAACTTGTTTTGGCAAGAGAGGCTCACAAACTAGGGAAAGACGAAGGGGTTCACGTTTTCTATGATCAACAAACGCCACCCTTCTTTCTCTTGTCGTCCAAAGAGGGGGATGCCTTTGGGAACGCGAACACAAGTGGTGCATGGCTGTCGTCAGCTCGTGTCGTAAGGTGTTGGGTTAAGTCCCGCAACGAGCGCAACCCTCGTGTTTAGTTGCCAATACACGACCCTAATGGCCAAGGTCAGTCAGGTTCAGGAGAGCCAATTGGGATACTCCAGGAGAAGGGAGCCAACACGACAACCGATCTCATGATAAGGACTACTCCCGATCTCAAGACCGAAGAGGGTATCGAGAATCCCCTTCGCGGGGGAGGAGGGGGGATGACAAAAAGGATAAGTCTAAGAAGAAGGGTCCCGGTTATATTTGGCATACTCCCTTGAACGCCCTAAGGGTTGAGGTGTTGTTTGTAGCTCGGACGAAAAACCTGTTGATAAAGAAGAACGAGAAGCAGCACTTCAGAGAAGAAAAATCGAGACATAACCAAATACTATCTGTATTATCGGGACCATGGGCACAATACCGAGGAATGCAGGCACCTCCGAGATGTCACTGAAGAGTTAAAAAGAAAGGGAGCCCTCAAAAGATTTATGGCAGATCGGGATCCTTCAAAGAATCGATCATTGTAGAGACCGAGGGAAATGACTTGTTCCCCTCCAAGGATAGAGAAGCCAAGCAGTGCCCGAGAAACAATGTCATATCTGGGGGACTGGCCCCCCTCGAGCATAGTGACAGTCCGAGGCTTGTCAAACTAAGCATCTCGGATGAACTGTGAAAGAAAGAAAAAAGGGCCCAGGATAACTAGCAAGTCGAGATCGGGCCTGAAGCTGACGCAGGGATTGCTTTCCCACACGATGACGCGCTAGTTTCAACTACATATATCGAGAAGTTTGATGTAGCAAGGGTCTTGATTCACAGTGGATCATCTACAGACGCCCTATACTACTCGGCATACCAGAAGATGGGGATGAGTGATAGAGACCTGAAACCATTCAAAACCCCGTTGGCCGATTTCACAGGAGGATCTGTCTATCTGAAAGGGTGCGTTACCTTACTAGTGGAGCTCGAGGATAAGACCACTAAGAGGACCTCCTCCAGGATGTCCTATTTCCTAGTGGTGGACCTCCCCTCCATATACAACGGAATTATCCGGAGGCCGACTTTGGTGGGATTGAAAACGGTGATCTCACCTTACTATCTGACCCTGAAGTTTTCGACTCCCCATGGTGACGGGGTCATGAAGAGAAACCAGAAAGAGTCTCAAAAATGTTACGAGGCCATCATGAAGAAAAAGAACTTCCAACCTTGAGAAGCATTCTCCATACACCTAGATCCCCGGGATCAAATTGACAGCCCGAAACTGGTGGAGGAGTTTGATAGCATCCCTATCCAAGATGGGGAAAAGGAGAAATTCTTCGAATTGGGGTTTCCCTCAAGGAACCGGATCGGGGTGTGCTCACACGGTTTCTGAGGAAGAACTTCGATATCCTTGTTTGGGGACCCGAAGGCATGGAAGTGGTTGACCCGTACATGATAGTGCTCCGTCTCTGTGTCAAAACTGGTGCAAAATTGGTTAAATAGAAGAAGAGGAGTTTTCTCCCTGAGAGGAACAACACAATTGCTGAAGAGGTGTAGAAATTGCTAAAAGCGAGCTTTATCAGAGAAGTCGTATACCCGGATTGGCTGGCCAATGTAATCATGGTAAAGAATGTGTGTGGATTTCACTGACCTAAATTGGGCATCCAACAGTAAAACTTGCCGAGGCCCGGGGATAACAAGGGTAGCTGCCAAAACGCTCATGTACCCTAAAAATATATCTATGAAGGACAACAACTTATACCCCGAGGTAGAGTCAACAAGTTGAACAATCCGGGGGAGAAGATAACAATCCTTGGGGCATGCCCGATTTAGGTCAGTGAAATCCACACACATTCGTCATTTCCCATTTGTTTTCTTTATCATGATTACATTGTCCAGCCAATCCGGGTATATGACTTATCTGATAAAGCTCGCTTTCAGCAACTTCTATACCTCTTCAGTAATTGCCTCGTTCCTCTTAGGGACAAAACGCCTCTTCTTCTGTTTAACCAGTTTTGCACCAGGTTTGACACAGAGCCGATGCACTATCATATCCGGGTCAACCACTGACATGTCTTCGAGTCCGCAAACAAGGATATCGGAGTTCTTCCTTAGAAATCGTCTGAGCATCCCCCGATCCGATTTCTTGAGGGAAACCCCAATTTGGAAGAACTTCTCCTTTCTTCCGTCTTAGAGAGGGATGTTATCAAGCTCCTCCACCAGTTTCGGGCTATCAGTTTGATCCCGGGGACCAAGGTGCATGGGGAATGCTTCTCGAGCTTGGGAGTTCTTTTTCTTCATGATGGCCTCGTAATATTTTCGAGACTCTTTCTAGTTTCTCTTCGTGACCCCGTTACCATGGGGAGTCGGAAACTTCAGGGTCAGATAGTAAGGTGAGATCACCGTTTTCAATCCCACCAAAGTCGACCTCCCGATAATTCCATTGTATACGGAGGGGAGGTCCACCACTAGGAAATAGGCCATCCTGGAGAAGGTTCTTTTAGTGTTCTTATCCCCGAGCTCCACTAGTAAGGTAAAGTAGTCTTTTGGATAGACAAATCCTCCTATGAAACCGGCCAAGGGGGTTATGAATGGTTTCAGGTCTCTGTCACTCATCCCCATCTTCTTGTATGCGGAGTAGTATAGGGCATCTGCAGATGATCCACTGTGAATCAAGACCCTTGCTACATTAAACTCCTCGATATGTGCAGTTAAAACTAGTGCGTCATCGTATGGGAAAGCAATCTCTACGCCAGCTTCATGCCCGATCACGACTTGCTGGTTATCCCGGGCCCCTTTTCCTTTCTTTTGTGGTTCATCCGAGACGCTTAGTTTGGCAAGCTTTGGACTGTCACTATGCTCGAGGGGGGCCAGTCCCCCAGATATGTCATTGTTTCTCAGGCACTGCTTGGCTTCTCCATCCCGTCTTGGAGGGGAATAAGTCATTTCCCTCTGTCTATGCAGTGACTGATCCTTTGAAGGATCCTGGTCTGCGACAAACCTTTTGAGGGCTTCCTTTCTTATTAACTCTTCAATGACATCTCGGAGGTGTCTGCATTCCTCGGTATTATGCCATGGTCCCGATAATACAAACAGTATTTGGTTATGTCTCGGTTGTTTTCTCTAAAGCGTTGCTTCTCGCTCTCCTTTATCAACAGGTTTTTCGTCAGAGCTGCTAACAACACTTCAACCCTTAGGGCGTTCAAGGGAGTATGCCAAATATAACCGGGACCCTTCTTCTTAGACTTAGCCTTTTTCTCTTCCCCTCTCCTCCGCGAAGGGGATTCTCGAAACCCTCTTCGGTCTCAAGATCGGGAGCAGTTCTCATCACGAGATCGGTTGTCGTGTTTGTCCCCTTCTCCTGGAGTATCCCAATTGGCTCTCATGAACCAGTTTTGGGTCGTCATCACTACTTCGGCCATCACATGCTGACTGACCTTGGCTATTAGGGTCGTGTATTTCCAAGAGAATTTTCGTCTCACGTCATAGGCCAAGACTTTGTTCTCGAGACCCTGTATTAGGGCTCTACAGATATCGGTCTCTTTTGCGTGCTCAACTTGCACCACTTCCAAAGTTGAACCTTTTTATATAGGCCCTCAAACTCTCCCTCGGTCTTTGTTTAACTTCATAAAGGTGCTCTGAGGTTACCTGAATCCTTTGGCTATTGCTGGATGGTGAAGACTCTTGCTAGTTCTTTGAAAGACAAAATGGAACCCGGACGCAATGAATTGAACCAAACCCGAGGAGGCCCTCGCAGGGTGGTCGGGAAAGGTTTACAGATGATTGCGTCCTCCATCCCATTTAGGTTCATAGAGATCCAGAAAGTCTGCACGTGATCAAAGGGATCCTGGTTTCATCATAAGGCTTATAACTGGTCATTTTGAACTACTCCTGTAGGATTGTCTGATTCATTTCCTGGGTGAACGGAGTTTCCATTCTCAGACCGGTATCACCACTTGTCATCTTCGAGTCGAGAGCACCTCCCTCATCATCCGGATGACAAGCTCTTCGACCTTCTTTGCGATGCTCCCGGTTTCCAACAAAGGGTTTTGAGCTTCTTTTCCTCTCACTTTCTGTTCTCGAGGTCTTCTTCCTGACATTTTGGAGTTGATGAGACTCCTCAGATTCTCCTCGGTATGCCAGTCTGACTCACCTTGTCCCTCGGTTCTGTCCCGCCACTCTATCGCCATCCGGTTCCAATTTAGCTGTCAGAGATCTCCGGATTAAGGAACATAAGAAGGAGGGGCCCTTACCTCGGGGACCGGGTTTTTATTCCAGTTACCAGGTCCTGTCCCTTCAGGAGGCAGTCTTTGGTTTATCAGATCGGTCAGTGTTCTTATTAGGGTGAGGTTTTGGTTTTTCATCTAGACTGAGAATGGAGTCAGCATTTCCGTTATGACCAAACCTTGGATCCGAAGCCCCTGTACCTCCTCTTCCCGACCCTGAACTACCCCGATCAGCGCTGTGTGACGAGTGCGAGATCGGGTTGGGTACTTTGGATCTGTTCGATATTCCTTATTGCAGGAAAGAATACCAATTTCTGATGGTCAAATCTGACTTATAGTTTCACCCATAATTCATATGGATTTTTAATAGTCAAATATTCATATTTAAGTGCCTCGTGGATAGTAGTTTTATTATTTATCATTATTGTATGATCAAATCCTTTATCACTAAGGTGCAACTCTGTATCCAGAGTCCATGACAAATAGTTTTTCCCAGATATTTCAAGTGCAGCAAATTTCAGTTTCGCAAGATTTGCCATGGTTTTTTGATAAAATAAAATTTATAATTAATCGTAATATTATGAGTAAAGAACAAAAAAAAAGCGTACATAATAATACTAATATTAAGTTAAAGAAACATATTACAAAAGTAAAAGTAAATTATCATTACAATAAACATAATTCCTAATAACAATAAAAAAAAAATCATCGAGCTGTTTAGTCGATTTGGTTTTCATCATGATAATGATCCATTTCGTCGGAGCCGTGCAAATATATTCTAGTGAAAATTGAGCTTAAGATCTATATCTTAACTTACCCTTTGTTCTCAGACGGTCAAGATCTCGTGTTGATAACGTGTTATGAAACGAAAATGGGACGAAACCACTAAATGGGACGAATTTGTGATAGAGCTCTCTTCTCCTTCTCTGTTTTCTCTTCGCTTGCTTTTATTATGCAAAAATGTGTATATTACAAAGGGGGAAGGGCTTCATTTATAGGCAAAGTGGACAACAGGGAGAACAAGAAAGTCTCCCGACATGAATAGTAACGCACTCCATATGAACAGTATTAAATGGTATATAAACAACGACAAATAGTGTCAGCAAGCTCCATATGTGATAATAAATGCACAAAAAAATTAGGATATAGATAACATTCATACGTGTTTCACAACACAGACAAGATATACACAGTTTTATTGCAAAATTTGTAATGTGATGAAATAAATATTTTTTTAATTAAAAATAGGCCTTTAACTTAAATTCATAATGACAGGATGTTTAATGGTTCATGACTCGATCAAAGTTTAACACAATGAACATGAATACATGATACTCTGAAACTTCATTTAAACTTAAAGGACATTATGCAAAGAAAGATTGTAATTTAATATCAAAGACACGATTTCGTAATGTTTTTGTAGATATCATGATACCGAATGATTTTTTAAAAATATAGAACGTAACATTTCATGGTATGGTCATGTGAAACACAGACCAGTCACAGTTTCTGTTAGGAGATATGAAGGTTGGGAGTTGACATATGTCAAAAAAGCACGAGAGAGACCTAAAAAGATTATGAGAGAAATTTTAAAGTATGAATGACTTATCATAATCTTACAGAAGATGATGTACATGATAGATTGGAATGACGCCGTCGTATTCATGTAGTCGACCCCACTTGATGGGATAAAGGCTTGATTTGTTGTTATTGTATAGAACATACCATTTCAGCTAACTAAATGAACAAGTCGCTCAAAGCACATAGATACCATATTCCCTAGCGTAACAAAGCACATAGAAGCAAAATGAACAAGAAGTCGCTCTATCGAAAATCCGTATAACAACTTTGAATTTCCCTAGCATGTATCCCTCGATCAAGAAACATCCATATTCCATCAATGATGAACGTAACACCGCCTTGCAATCTTCGTTTATTTCAGTGATGCTTCTTATGAGCTACTCCGACAATGGCTTTTAAAAGGCATCATTCTTTGAAATCATCCTTGTCGTCTGCAGGAATCGGCCTGTTCCTCCAGAAGACAGCTAAAGCGCTTCCACCCAGCTGCAACAAGGACATGAGACAAGAACTTCTAGTTAAGCATCTTAAGCTAAACCAGCATCAAGGATTTGGTGCAACAAATAACTGAAGGGTGAGGACAAGTGCGAGCGAAAAAGAACAGATAAAGGGCAAAATGATAATCAACGGAAAAGAGAAATCGAAAAACACTGAAGTCATTTGATGGCACAATCAGAGTTTCTGCCAGTTCCAGGTTTTTATCAAATATCTTGAGTTCTGCAATCCCAAGTTCAGGTAGGATAGTGCCCTGCTTCGTGATTTAAGTTTTCAATATAGAATAATTCTCAAGAAATCATACTGCCATGCAAACGACGCTCACAGCAGAGGGAACGGCCACTAGTGGGTTTGTAAAGTGCTTCTGTGCCAACAGGAATCCAAGAGCAGAACTCTGCATCAACATGAAGAAAAATTGTGATCATCGTATAAAAGCTTTATTGTCTTGTGCAAGTCCAGGATTCAGCTTGGTAAATTGTACTATGATCCAAAGTGACAAACTATACACCTCCAATATTCGGAAAATGCACATAATCGTCCATCCCAACATACCTGCATTCCACATTCTATGGAAATCGTACGGGATGTAGATTCAC
>JAOVYX010020998.1:0-16307 GCA_035668315.1 Drosera spatulata | reverse complement strand
GGGAGGAATTGAGGATTTTGATTTTAAGATTTTTTTTTGAAGTCAAAAACTGTAATCCAATAGTACCGATTCAACTTGATGATTCAGTTCCTGTGTGATTCAGTTTTGTGACTTCACAAATGATGATCAGTGCGAAAAATATATCATACCAAGATTTTTATTGGTTCGTCCTCAACTTAGTCAGGGAATTACGTCCAGTGTAGAAGCACAGTAATGTACTATCAATCCCCTAAATATATTTACCACAAGTTCATTTACCTAGGTGTACTCTTAGTCGGGGAGAACAATCTATATGCTCTCTTGCTTGCAGACCCTATTGCAAGACGCCACCCGTGCCCATTGTCACTAGTTCATTTACCTAAGTCTACTCTTAGACTAAGCAAACTCCAATACATACACCGCTAGTGAATGTAGACACTTATACAAACCTATGTTCGGGTTCTTCTAAGTAACAGAACACTCCTTGAGTGATGTTGAAACACAAATAATAAGTACAAAACATCAACTCAACGATACAGGGATGATATCTTTATTCCAATAGCAGAATCATAAGCACAAATAGGTTCGAGTATACCTTAATCATTTCAACATATCGAACCTCTTGAATAAATGAAAACTATTTTTCAAGAATATTGAAAGCTTTGTAATTTCGTTCATGTGATTCGATAACTTTTTTAGAATTCTTTTCTCTTTTCTTAAGTAGTAATCAGTGAAAAACAAGTGGAGTCGTGGAGATCATGGGAAAATCAGAAAATAACTTCCAGCAAAAAACAAGTCTCCAACTACTCCCTAATAATGTGGAAACACTGATTTTTCAAATCCCTTCACCATCATCATTATCCACATCCTTCCAGTTTGCTTGCATCTATGTTACGTGCATCTGCGCATCATAGAAACTCAAACATCATAAGTGTATCAATGTTTGTTATCATCAAAATTTCATGAGGTTCAACAATTAGTCGAAGGAGCAATGAAAGCATTGGCCGATACCATGGCTTAAAGGTATATAAGTCAAGGAAGAAGTATTGTCTCAGTTTCTTCTCCAAATGATGGCATATTCTCCAGTTGATACCAAGAATGAACTCCAGCATTTTCTCGAAGTGATTGCTATTCCACAATTTATCTCGTACATAATAACATATCAAGTATTCCCTGGTCGTAATCGAGGTAGTCCCAAATATCATGATCATGATAAATGTTCCGATCATGATCCCTGCTACTATCTTGTCCATATCGAGCTGTGAAACTTTACTCTGGTATCCTCTTCTCCTTCATCAAATCCATAAAATTCCGGGCATGCATAAAATACCAGAAATGCTATCATGATAAAGATAAAGAGGTAGAGCTTACGTGCCTGCGTTATTCTCATTGCCATTGTCTTCGCATCTATTGAATCGAATTCCTAAAATAGTTGCTTCAGGGACGACTGATAGAAGTAAAAAACAAAATTAATCTCCCGATGGACGAGAAACGTTCAAAATATTGGTGTCCAAGATCCAAATGCGCGAAACAAACTTGCGGCTACTTAGCCATGAAATGATTTCCGTGAAGATGCTTACCACGTAAAATTGAAGAAAAAAAACCATTTGCTTCGTGTGGAAGAGTGCTTAATATAGAATAGACTTCTTCTTGTATGGGTAGAAAAGTGAAAAATATCTACCAGCGGTGGATAGCATGTGGAAGGTCATGGACAGATATCCCAAAACCATGAACGGGCATGACCACATCCATCACGGGCGTGACCATCGTGGTCTTCAAAAACTCAGTGTAATGTCACGGGCGAGAGGATTCTATCACGGGGGTGAGGATTTTATCACTGCGTGACAGACCCTGAAATGGCCGAAAATAGCATTTTTTCGCTCTGAACTCCGTCTTGATAAATGATATACGTTATGTAGCCCTTATATCATTATAAACCACTTCAAATAACATCGTTTTAACCTCCGAAGTGGCCTCGAATCATCATCTATCCATCGTTTAACTTTTATGGATCATCCATGCTCAAAATAGCCTCAAAGCGCCGGCTTAGCTCCAAAACAGCTCCAAACGTCCTTGAACATCAATGTTATCATCTAATGCACGTGAGCATCATCAAATATCATCAAAATCATCTTCAAGGATGACCAAATCATTGCACTTTATCTCGATCATCTTCAAGCCTTTTACATCCTATATTGCACGAATCATCAAAAGCCGCTTCTCTCGGTCATATTTATCATAAAAAAAACACACAAACTGCATGATAGGAATGTGCAATCCCTCCGTGTTGTATAGAAATTGATGAATAAACTTAAGAAGAAATTATGTATGTAACAGATGATTAGGCTGTGTTAATTAGTTAGGTAGTTGCAGACTAGGGGCCGTAGGTTATGCAAACGAATGCAGCATTGTGCAGCAGACCAGGTTGAGGAAATACAGACTACCAAGGACTAAAAATTTACAATCCAAAGATCAATTACACACAACAGTAAAAGTGTCTCAGGGTTCTCATAATCTAGGACCATTCCGTTGTCCAAGGCCAGTTCCAGCAGCAAAGAGAAGTGAGCCATATCACAGTACAAGTATGCAAGCTGAATTGCAGAAGATTGAGTGCAGTGATGGGTGTAGACGAGGCTACACTAGCAGGCAGAGCAGATGTGGTCTGGAAGCTGTTGAGTGGGAGTTAAGTTACAACAGACTGGCCGCAATACTTGGTGCAATTTAAGTTGAAGAAAGGCTGGATATGAAGAATGTGCAGCAGAGCTCATGTAGCAGAGGTCTGCAACAGAGGCTGTAGCAGAGGGCTGCAGTAGAGGTATGCAGTAGAGGTTGCAGCAGAGGATGTGCAGCAAAGACGTCCAGTAGACCTAGTGTATGAGGTTGGGTACAATATTAGTTGTACTAAAATGGAAAGGAACAAGGAAAGGGTAAAAAAGAGAAGGTGAGACAAAGGTGATATGTACTGGATCAGAAAAGGTGAAGTCAGGTCAGTCTACTGTAGTAGAGGACAGAATAGTCAGTATCAGATAGTACAGTCACGGGTTCTGATTCCCTGAGCCTATAAAAGGGCACTCACAGCGCAGAGAATAAGGTTGATGAGTCTGAGAAAAACTTGAACATCATTTCAAAGCTTTCAAACGAAGAAAAAGCCTTGGAGACTCACTGTGCATGAGCTGAATCGAAGATTCAGGATTTGTGAAGAAAATTCACTAGTCTGCAAGTGAAGAACAACAACTACAGCAGAGCACTACAAGATCTAGGTTCTTTATCGTCTAGCAAGTAGGATCTTGTTGTAAAGGGGTTATCTTGCAAACCTAAAAAAAGAACTAGTTAACCTCCTATTGGTTAGACTAAACTGGTCATCAAGGGAAGACTGGACTAAGATTTTGTTACTTGTTGGTAACTGATGTCTGAACCAGTATAAAAATCCTGTGTCATTTACTTTTCCGCACTGATCTTCACTATTAGAATTGTTAACAAAGAATTTAAAAGTCCAATAACATAAACTTTTTAAGTTTAAGTCTCAACAGCAGAACTTCCGCAAGTTGTAGCAGACTTAGATGGTGCGGACTAGCCTATAGCTCTACTGCACCACCTGGAAATTTTTGAGATAACCTATTCAACCCCTCCCTCCCCGTCTAGGTTATTTCTGAGACTTTCAATTGGTATCAGAGCCTATCTTTTCAGACTTAACCGTTATTGGAAAGAAAAGGTCAAATTTTTATATTAGTCTGCAAAGAAGTTATTAACAGTTTATTTTTGCGAAGATTCCATCATGGCTCCTCCAAAGCTTCCAAAGTGTCCGAATAGTGGAGAGCCACCTTCCTGTTCCTTTGACGAATTCAACCATTGGAAGCTTAGAATGCTAGCTCATCTGGATTCCATTGACGAAAGAATGTATGACATTATCACAGACGGGCCTAAGTCTATGTGGACGAGAGACGACTGGGATCTGGTGTTGGTGGACAAAAGAGCCAAGAATTAGATATACAAGGCTTTGGATGACGATATGTTCGAGATCGTGGTCCATACCACCACAGCGGAGGAAGCATGGGAAGCACTTCTACTGAGAAATGAGGGCACAAATGAGATCCGTGGAGATAAGAAGGATGTCCTCATGCAGGAGTACGACTGGGTCTCGATGAGAGCAGATGAGAACCTTACAAGCTTCTATGAAAGGTTTAATATTCTCATCAATAATCTCAAAACTTTAGAAAAAAACCTTCGATAACAAGGAGGTGAACCTTAAGTTCATGAGATCTCTCGAGGAGGCCTGGAGGACGAAGACAACCGCCATTAGAGAGTCGAAAGACCTTGCCAAAATCTCATTGGCATAACTCTATGGCGTTCTGTACACCTATAATTTGGAGGTGGAGCAGAAGAGGCAGATAGATGAAGCCAGGAAAAAGACACTGGCCTTTAAAGCTCAGGAGAGAATCCTAAAGACTATGGCAGATGAGGAGAGCTGCACCACCTTGTCTGAGAGTGACAAAAGCATAACTGAAGAGCTTGCACTTATGGGAAGGAAATTCATAAAGCTCTTTAAGAAGAACATGAAGAAACTAAGTGCCAACAAAACTAAAGAAGCAGACAGAGATGTCTGCTACAACTGTGGCAAGCCAGGGCACTTTGTTGCACAGTGCAGACGACCGCCATAGGAATCGTCGGCAGACAAGAAGAAGAAGGACCCAAAAGGAGCCTTCAACAAGAAGGAGAAGGCAAAAGCCTATGCTGCAAAGAGTTGGAGTGACACAGACTTAGATGAAGAGGAAACGATCTCAAATTCTCAGCTGTGTCTCATGGCCAGGTCTGACGACGGCAAGAAGGTATTTGACTTCTCCAACTCTGATGCCTCACCTAATGAACTAAAAGAGGCTCTTCAAGAGACCTCAGAAAGCTTTATTGCTCTCTCAAGAGAGAATAAAGAAAACATTGAGTTAATTGTAAATCTCAGAGAAAATTACAGTCTTGCCTGTCAAGAAATTAATGACCTAGAAAGTCAATTAATTATGGTAGACAACAAACTCAATGAACCAGAGGAGAAGGTTAAACTTCTCACTGAGATGGTGGGCTCACTCACCAAGAAAAATGCTGAGCTTCAACCCCAAGTAGATACATGGAATGGTAAGTGTAATACCCGAGAATTTTGGAAGTTTTGAGATGAATATATAACGTTACAATTTTAAAATAAATCGTGCTTAAAAGTTATATATTTAACTCTATGAAAATATTTGATTAATTAAATCAAATATGACGATGAATTATTTTAGGATGATTAATTGAACGCGCCAATAAACGTTACGAATGAATAACGTTATAATGTTATAACGTTATAAACGTTGCGCGTAAGGACTATCGATTTAGTTCCATAAATAATGAATTATGACTCGGGAGGTCATATTTTCATGTATGAGATAAATCTATTGATGCAAATAAATTTTTCAAGGATTAATATCATGAAATTTGGGTGAATAATGGAGTGAACGAGACGTATCGTGGGACGAAACTCCACTCACACACACTCACCCACCTCTTACACTTTCTCTCCACTCCCGCCTACTTCCACCACCACTCCCACCTCTTCCACTTTCTCTCCATCACTCGTGCCTCCCACCAACGCTGCCACCAGCACCTCAACAGCAGCGGGTAGCCACCTCAGCCATCATCTTCACCATCCATCACCACCAACGCGAGCATCATCATCTTCATCGTTTCATCATCAATCCATCTTCGCGATCATCACCATTACCACGATGCCGTGAGAACTAGGGCAGCAGCGGGCCGGGAAAAAGTATCAACGCCAGTAGCTCGGCTAGGAGACATCAACCGATCCATTCGTGTGATCGTGTGTATTAAGGATCATCGATAATCGAGGTAACCTCACTCGTCTGATACACCTCTTTTATTCGTTTACACGATTCAAACACGTCCGTGCATGTTTGAGACGTGCTTATGCTATGTTTGATGTGTATATAATGGTTTGGATGTGTTGTGGTATGAATTGAGAGATCCGATATCGGACAGAGAGCTTTCCTACAGGTTCTGGCAGAGAACTGTCGCGCCCGCGACCATCCTGGGTCGCGGCCGCGACGTGGGAAAAATTAGGATTTGCTTGCACAGTGGCGTCGCGCCCGCGACGGGGGTCACGCCCGTGACGACCTTCTGGTCAGGAAAAATATATTTTCGTGCCGCGAGCCTTAAACCTAAATGCGTATTTGAGATATATAACACCTACGCATGGAAATATATCGTCAAACGTGCATAAACGATCACGTTTGACATGTGGTGGGATATTTGGGGTTGAAACGAACTAGAATACACCCTTATAACATATATACCCTCAAGAAAAATAAATGAAAGCAACTGCTAAGTGATTAATAAAATGGGAACGGGGGATGTGGAATATAGTTACACTATCCATGTGAATTAATGAAAAGCAACCGAATAAAAAATATCGTTCTCTTTAAATTGATAAGGACGACATTGACATCCCTTGTGGATCCGTTGGATCGTTGGTCGTTTTCCTGAATTTATTGAGAAGGTCGAACATGGTGTCCCTTGTTCAATCCATAGCGATCATCTGTTTCTTTGAATAACCTTGGTGGCTTGGGTTTGAGTCATTGCACTCCTTTATTATCATCTGAGTCATCGTCACGGGTGAGGACTAGGTAGGAAGCGATGGGCATCCCCCATCCTCTTTGCATGCTTACAGCGGGGCCACAGGTTGCTCTCTACAGGGAGGCCCAAATTATCTCAATCCAGGAAAACGATACCTCATTGAATGCGCACAAGAGGTGCAAGGTGGCGTATAGAGTAGGCAGGTGAGAAAACAGAACCTATTAGGTAGTCCGGCTGACGATTGACACTTTATCTTATCTCTGTACTCCGAGTCGGTCATTTCCTTGGAGTTGTCGCTATTTTTGAGACGAGTCATGAACCCTAAATTAATGCAAAAGGAAGGAATGACTCTTAAAAATGACACAAAGCCATATAAAGCGATGAGAATCGATGTTGTGTGATATGGCGCCCATATTTTCCTATATATATAAAAATGTTTTAGGGACTTTCGGCGGTCGCCATAGCCGTTAGCGAAAGTTTCCTGTAATTGGGATTCATACACCTGAGGTTGCTGAGCTTCATTAGCTCACGATTATGTTTTTCAATTGCAAGTATGCCCCCAACAGCACCTGAAGGCTCTTAGTGTGAGCTTGCATGCATATAGATGATCTCATGTACTTCGGATATTATGACAGATCAGATGATTATATTGTTTAAATGTAATAAACGATCTGCATAGCTTTCGCTTTAATGTTGTAACTAAACAGCTATTCGAAGTTGTAAGCTATGATTGTGACTACTGTTTATAGTTTCTTTGACTTCTATACCCCTAAAACCTATTCGGTTTGTTTAGCCTTGTCGCAGACCGGGTCCGTGATGGCATAACGCTCACGTGTCTTCCGGCACGGAAAGTCGGGGGCGTTACAGTAAGTCTCTGGATCTGTAAAAAGCACTGATCACTGGACAATATCCATGGGATCGATCTTGGCTTTGATACAAGAGTTGGCTCAGTGAAAAGGTTCACTTACATGAGTCAAAATCGTCTGCAACCAGCATCAAAGGGATAAAGAATGTCTCTGTCAAAGTCTTACAGAAGGGTGAGACATCTACAACTAGGATGCAGACTAGTGAGGTCTCTAGTCCACAACCTGTGAAGGTTGACCCGTGTGCAAAGACTGTGCAGAAGAGGAATTCCTCTACTGCAAAGGGCAAGAACAAGACAAAAGTCTTTGTTGCACAGTCCTTTAAGCCCAAGACTTTTGCTAATGCAGCAAAAGAAGTCAAGAAACCCTTTCACGCGTATACTGTCGAAAGAAATGAGTATATAACTCGTTATCAAGCTGACAGGAGATTTGGGAAATCTCAATTTGCACTAAATTACTCTGTATGGAATAGGGGTTCTCTTCGTGTGCCAAAAAGACCATACAAACAACACTGCTGCATGTACAGTATGAAGCAGAGTGGATGGCAACATCCAAGCAGACGACCTAAGGTTATACCAAAGTTCTATTGCCACAATTGTGGCAAGCCTAGCCACAAAGCCTCTCAGTGCTGGGAAGAAACCTATTCGAGTGTGGATACCTAAGACTAACAAATGAGGATCCATGATCATGGATACCATGTACAAATTCCGTATATGTGAGTGCAGGAAATACAGGATCAAGCATGATATCTGGATAGTGGTTGCTCAGGGTACATGACAGGGAACAAGAGAATATTGCAAGATTAAAGAAAAGAAGAAGGTCCCTTGGTCATGTTTAGTGGCGACAAAGCATGTAAAACGAAAGGTTATGGAACCCTTGGAACAGTTTCCTTAATCTTTAGGAATGTTGCTTATGTTAAAGGGCTTGAACATAATTTACTTTCCATTAGCTAATTGTGTAATAAGAACTATGAAGTGGCTTTTACTAATGACACATGTAGAATCATAGATAAAGAGTCTAAAGAAGTCAAACTGATAGGTCATAGTTTAGGAATCATCTATGCAGTAGACTTCAACATATCACAGTGTGCACAAGTCACATGCTTCTACACTAAGGATGCAGACGACACAAACTGGCTATGGCATAAGAGATTAGCACATCTAAACTTTAAAACAATGGCAAAATTATCTTCAGGCAACTTAGTAAGAGGTCTTCCTCAAGTTAAGTTCAGGAAGGATAAATTATGCAGATCTTGTCAAGAAGAATAAAGTAGACTAGAGCAAGTTTCAAACCTGTTTACCAAACAGAGACCACAAGAGTTCTCGAACTACTGCACATGGACCTATTTGGGCCAGTAGATGTAGAGAGTTTGAGCAGGAAGAAACACACACTAGTAATTGTGGATGATTACTCGAGATATACTTAGGTAACCTTCCTGCACAAGAAGAGTGAAACTTGTAGTCTGCTAACTAGGTACCTTAGACAAGTGAAAAATGAAAAGGGTTTAGATATGGTAACAATTAGGAGTGATCATGGCACAGAATTTAATCAATCAGGGATTGACAAATACTGTGATGATCATGGCATCAAGCACAACTTTTCTGCACCTAAAACACCACAACAAAATGGTGTTGCAGAAAGGAAAAACAGAACCCTCATTAAGGCAGCCCGAACAATGCTCTCTGATACTGACCTTTCAAAGAGCTTCTGCGCTAAAGCAGTAAACACTGCTTGTTATGTGCAAAATAGATGCCTCATTAATAAACAACATAACAATACACCATATGAAATATGGAAAGGAAAGACACCAACCGTGAAGTACTTTCATGCATTTGGGGGTAAATGTTATGTTTACAACAATGATAGACTGCACTTAGGGAAATTTGATCCTAAGACAAGTGAAGGAATATTTCTAGGATATTCCACATGCAATAAAACCTTCAGAGCGTTCAACAAGGAAACACAAATTGTAGAAGAGTCAGTTCGTGTTTCTTTTGATGAATCTGAGTCATCTATGTGAACTGCTGATGTTCTTGATGAGGAATGTGCATGTATAGGTGATGAAAAGGATACAGACGAGGAAAGTGACCCTGCAATAAAGGCAGAGTCTTCTACAGTCCCTGAAGGCAAAGAAGATACGACAGACCCACAACAAGATGCAATAAAGCGAAAACCAAATGAAAATGGCTTTCAAAGAGGAAAGGTAGATACCACACTGTTCCTTAAGAAACATAAGGAGCACACACTATTAGCGCAAATATACGTAGATGACATCATCTTTGTTACACTAACAGCAAACTATGCGAAAGGTTTGCTGCACTAATGAAATCCAAATTTCAAATGAGTTTCATGGGTGAACTAAAATACTTTCTAGGACTACAAGTGAAACAATTAAGTAAAGGAATATTTATAAATCAATCAAAATACTTAACAAATATAATTAAAATGTTTGGCCTAGAAAACTCAACTCCAATGAAAACCCCCATGAGCTCTACTGCTAAAATTGACAAAGTTGAAAAAGGTAAAGGTAAAAGTATAGATCAAAAACTATATAGAGGTATAATAGGATCTTTACTTTACCTTACTGCAAGTAGGCCGGACATCCGATACTCAGTATGTGTTTGTGCCAGGAATCAATCTGATCCTAAGGAGTCCCACTATACTGCAGTTAAAATAATCCTAAGATATCTCAAAGGGACTCTTAATCTGGGTATATGGTATCCAAGGATTCAGATTTTGTACTAACTGGTTATTCAGATGCAGTCTTTGCAGGTTGCAGGGTTGACAGGAAAAGCACAAGTGGTATATGGCAATTTTTGGGTACAAGACTGATTTTTGAACCTCTACTGCAGAAGCAGAATACATAGCTGCAGGAAGCTGTGCTGCACAGATACCTTGGATGAGGTCTCAGCTTGCAAACCATGGGCTAAACTTTTCAAAAACAAACATATTTTGTGACAACATGTCTGCAATGGCTATTTCTGAAAATCCTGTTTTTCATTCAAGGACCAAGCACATTGATGCCAGATATCATTTTATCAAAGATCATGTGTAGAAAGGTCACATAAAGTTGGAATACATTCCAACAGAAAAACAAGTTACAGACATTTTTACAAAACCCTTAGATGAAAATAAATTTATCATGTTCAGAGGAGAGCTGGGCATGATAGATTTAAATGAGTAAAATGACCATGTATATTATTCTACTGCTCTATTGCAGGTGTAGATGCAGACGAGCAGCATTTTTAAAAATGGATAATGTTTTCAAAGAGTGCAGATGAGCAACTTTGCTCTACTGCTCTACTGCATATGTAGATGTAGACGAGCAGACCACCTGAAACGCACTTAGTGTTTTTCAAGTGATGGAGACGAGTGACTTTCCTCTAATGCTCTACTGCACAAGCCATGCAGACTAGAGACAAGTGTCACTCTAATGCTCCTATTTTTGAAAAGAAATCTTTTCATAATTATCTCCTTGATTTTCGCAATGGGCAGAAAAATTTTAGGAAACTATGTAATAGTTACCTTTTCATTCTCAATGGCAAAAATTGCACAGTAACTATAAAAGGAGAAAGAATTGTTACAGAATTCGCTTTACGATTCTTTCTTTCTTTCTCTCTAAGCGAATAAAACCCTAACTCTCTATTATCTCCGTTCGCTCTCATACTCTCCCTTCAATCTCTTCTCTGAAAAGCTTTGAAAAAACAAACCCACTTCCTCAATACCCCCCTAAATCATCAAAGCCACAAGTCAGCCCAATAAGAAAAGACTTACAAACAAGTGGGGTGGTTGACTTTGAAACTTTGGCGCACGACTTGGACGAAGTCAGAGAAGTTGGAGAATCGATTCAAGCAGCCGGATTGAAGTACCTCTGCGAGACCACTAGCCACATCTTTGACGATGAAGTCATGGATCTGATTGAAAAGGCTAGTGTTTCGAGGAATTTCCACGAAATCAGTTATACTCACAAGATGACAGTGATTCAAATCACCGTGAACGATATGGCTCGTATCTTCAAACTGCACAATGATGGCTCAAACGTCATCACAGACGGACGGCTCGCAATGCTCCGAACTGAACATCAGAAAGAAGAGATAAGAACGATGAACAAGTTCTTGGCAAAGGAACACAAATTCCTTGCAGACGTAGTCAAGAAAACTATGATGCCCAAGGAATACTCAAAGGACTAGATCTCACAAGATCAGCAGAAGATCATGTGTGCAATCTTGATCAAACACCAGGTGAACTGGGCTAGCTTGATGATGTATCAACTAGCCAGTGCAGTAGAGGCCAGACAGCCTCTCTATGGCAGCCTACTGAGCATCATTCTGAAGGACAAGTTGAAGCGGTCTGATGCTCAAGGAAGACCATGGATGGTGTCGAAGCAAATCGACATCAAAAAGATTGGCAGATTGCCAGCAAGCCTGACAAAAGCAAGAAAAGTCACTGCAGCACAACCACAATCACCATCAAAGCCTACTACAAAGGCTGCAGTGCAGCAGAGGGCTGAAAAGCCCAAGAAAATAGCAGCTTCTAAGGCTATCAAGCCTCAAAAAATGAAGCTAATCCTCTGAAGAATAAGAGGAATCAACCGCAAAAAGGGTCACTGAGGAAGAAGAACAATCTGCAGACGTACAGACTAGAGAAAGAAGTGTAGACGTGCAAACCACTATTGCACTTGCTATTGTGGAGACAGGCGATGCACTTACAGTAGTGCAGGCGACTGAAGAAGCTGCAGACCTATAGTAGAGGGAAGAAGGTGCAGACAAGCGGCAGACTAAAGAACCTACAGAACAACAGATGATGCAACCAATCACTGCAGCTGAGGAAGGCTCATCCTCAAGAACCCTTCCCCCAAAAATTCCTGAAGTAGCAGCTCTACATGACTCGAATATAGCCCACAAGTTCATAAGGGGAGGTGCAGGCGAAGACGTACAACAATTCATGCTAAGCCTAATGACGAGTTCTGAAGAAACTCAGGAGGGTCCTCAAGCTGAATTCAGAAGGGAAATGTTTGCGAGGGGATTCACACGAAAGGAGATTGAGGATATTGAAGAAAAATTACGAACCCTTGATAGTTTAACTCCATAAGGAGTCTCCACTGCAACAACTGGCATAACCATCACTGGAAATACAACAGACGAGCCAACCACAATAACAACAACCATCACTACAGGTAAAACAACAACAACTTTGGTTTCCGACACTAATATGTCTCTTGTTTCATATGCAGATGATGATGATGAACTGGAGATTATCCAAGTGCGGACAATAGAGGAAGTCTGGGTAGCTGAGGAACAAACAGAAGGCCCAGAGGAAAGAAGAAAATTTGAAGAAGCACTTCAATACGTTGAAGAGCTGAGAAGGAAGGCCCAAGAGCATAGAGCACAAACTGATGCTCTCTTGGGAAAGCCTCAGAAGGAGGCAATGTTGCAATAATTTGCCAAGAAGCATAAACTCAGGAGGAGAAAGACCACGGTGAGCAATCTACCTGAGCCAATCCCCACAACAGAAGATAAATACCTTGTAGAAAAATGGAGGAAAATGGATGAAGCTCTTGAAGCAGATGCAGAACAGATTCACAAAGAGGCTACACTACAAAGAGCCACTTAGCAGACAACTCTACAGGAGACTGTTCCGTAGACTAGGCTGCAGAAGAGAGTAGCTTCTACACTATCTCCAGCTGCTCCTTCCAAGAAAAGAAAGACCTCAAAGAGCAACAGACCAAAATTGATTCCATATGGACCTCGACAGTTGTTCACCTTTCGTCCAGATGGATCCAAAGCACTGATAAGGGACATCAGAGGCATGACGGAAGGAGAAATCGAGAAAATGGTCCTACTGCAACAAAAGGCTGCTCAAACAAAGGATAAACCGAAAGAGCCTTATATCCTTTTCAGTGGAGTATTGGAATGGAAGGACTCTACAATGAAGATCGGAAGGCACAGACAAGCTCAACTGCATCAAGTTGAGTACCTCTTCAGAAGTAAGGTTGGAGCTCAACAGAATGATTGGCAAGCATGTTCGAGCTGCAACACTTGAAGTCCAGGAGTACCTCTCCAGACCAGAAGTGGGTAGACCATAATCTCCAGGAGGTGATGGTAGTGGTGGTGATGAAGATTAGGGTGGAGATAATCTCACTGATGACGAGATCATTGATGACGTTTCTACGGAAAGAGTCCCTCCAACCACTACAGCAGAACCAACAACTCAAACAACTGCAACAGAGGAGATAGCTGCAGTAGAGCAGACCACTGAGTCTCAGAAGCCGACTGCCTCAGGTTCTGCAGTAGAGGAATAGGACATCATAACTAAGACACCTACAGACGAGGCAGAGTTGTAAACTGATCCGTTCTTTGAAATTGAGAACATTGCAGAAGAGAGGCAGACCACCTCAACAGTGTAGACGAGCAGGCGAGCATGGCCCTTGCAGCAGAGCAAGTTCCTGCAGACGAGCAGATAAATACAGCTGAGCCACCTAAAACCACTTCTACAGACGAGTGACTACCTGCAGTCGAGCAACTCTTCCAACCTTTACTCAGACAATTAATACAAGACACAGAGGAACTACAAGTCCAAATACCTCAAGAAACACCTGGTGTCCTTACAGAAGAGCCCAAGATTCCAAAGACTGAAGTGCAGACTGCAGAAGAGAGTTCATCACAAGGGATAACACTCTCAACTCTCAAGAGGCACTTGTTGGAGGACACCCCATCAACTCAGTAATTCAAGGGGACATTTCTCCAATCCACATACAATTCACTCCTCAATCATCATTTGGATTGCAGTAGATAATTAGAGCCACCTCCAATATTCCCATGACTCCTCAAACAACCATTAGGAGTCTCAAACTGGGAATGGAAGAAGCCAAGCTGTCACAGCACATGGAGACTCTGGTGTCAACAAGAACCAGGTCTGTATCTAGTAGGAAGCAGACTGGCAAAACATCAGAAACCTCTCCATCCAACGTTGACGAGAGGCTCCATCAACTGGATCAGAATCTCTATGAAGTCCAACAATGGACCAATGCTCTTCAGGATTTCATTACAACCCTGCAACCACTTGCAGAGGATATAGCAGATGAGAAGAACCAAAGGGAATACTATTTCGATGCTTTCTACGACCTACTTCAAAAAATCACAAGGCAAACCCAGAAGAGTACAGGCATAAGCCACCAACACTATCTAAGGACTACTACAAACTACAACAGGCTGCACAACATCGAAGCCACAAAATTTAAGAAGCTGCAGACCCAAATTCAGGAAACACAGAACCAACTGCAAACCCATATCCTCAACAACGACAGGAGGCTAACTCTCTTAGAGTCAAAGATGGATTCAGCCCTCAGAAGAGCCACAGCTGCACTAAAGGAAGCTGAGCCCTTGGCACTAATGGAAGCTGTCGAAGATCTCACCCAGATCATCAAAGCAAACAAAAAGGTGGAGAAGAGTGCAGCTGAGAAAACTACAGAAAGGAGACGTGGATCAAGGTCTCCAATGCGTACTGTCGTCTACACGCCAAATTAATATTTAAGGGCACCCACTTCACTATGTAAATATAGAATTAAATGTAGTAGTGGAAGTAGGGGTCGAACCCACAGAGAAAGTTGAGAGTGATCAACTAAAAATAACTTAAAGCTTTTAACTACTCTAGGAGTTGGTGGGAGGTTTGTTTAAAAGGTTCAATACTTAAACTAATGATTCAGAAATGTAAAAACTAAACTAGATAGATAACAGGATAGGTTGCTTAGATAGGGAGAAATGTAGCGATTATGGTTGATTCATTTAGGATTACTTAGATCAATCACTGATATGTATAAGTCTTAAGTGTGATGATTTAAATGGAATGTTTGTAATGAGTATTTGCTTAACTCACTACTTTCCTTAGCTTTTAACTTCTAATTAGCTTAGATAGTTAAACTAACTCAAGAATCTTAAACCAATTCAATTAGCTCGAGTAAAATTCAAAACTCAAGAGTTGATTCATAACATGGAACCTAACATACATAACATTCATAGCAATTAGCTTAAACTAATCATGTTACATGCACTATCAACCATTGATTGTATATGACAATTAGCTTAAATCATATTATATCAATTGCTACTTAACTAAATCATTTAGCATGACTTATAGCATTAACATATGTAATTAGGTGATCAAACTATCATACATATGTCATATAGTGATTCAAATAGGTTTCATGCATCATATATCATCAAACACACTTTTGATTTATTGTTTAAAGCTCAATATCTCATGATCTATACATCCTAAATGCATCAACACATCCCTACACACAAACTATTCACACACAATCATCAAATATCACATGCAATTCATTAAAATAAAGCACAATAACATTCTGATCAGGTAATGAAACAAGAAATAGAAGTTATACAGCGTTTAAATGAGTCCCAAAGCGAATCCGAAGCCTATGCTAAGTGTTTGGAATGAAGATGCCATGATTTCCTCTCCAAAAACCCTTCTTTGCGTCGCCTTTCTTCTCCTCCTTCTTCTCTACCGCCTCCAAGCCTTCCCCTGCCGAAATCTATGTCCATTCAATCCTAGGAAAGGTTTAAATAGGCTTGGGTCGTAACAGAATTGATCGGACGGACGAAAATCAACAGATTGCATCTGGGATCCCGTCGCGCCCGCAACTACTCCCCGTCGTGCCCGCGACTGTTTAAAAATTTGGATTCTTGAGAAATGAAGAGTCGCGCCCGCGACTCCTGGTCCGTCGCTCCCGCGACCACTGGACCGTTCTTCTTAAAACTAAAATTAAAAATAGCAAACGACGTTCAAAAATTCCCAAAACTTATACATAGCATCGAAACACTTAGATCT
>JAOVYX010020997.1:0-16308 GCA_035668315.1 Drosera spatulata | reverse complement strand
CCAAAACCCCTCAAAAACCCTACGATTCCCCATCTCCGAACCCGACTCCACAACCAAGCCAAAACCCTAAACCTCAATGGAGCCCTCAACACACTAACCCTAATGTCACACCACAATATCACCCCAGACCTCATCCCAATCTCAATCCTCCTCAAATCCTGCATCAAAACCAAAAATTTTCATCTGGGTTGTCTCTTCCATGATCAAATCCTAAAAACCCTGTTCGAATTCGACACGGGTCTGTTCAATTTGCTGCTTGATTTGTACTGGAAATCCGGGGATTGGGAAATGGGGTTTAGGGTTTGGGATGAAATGGGTGAGGGGAAGAGGGATTTGGTTTCTTGGAGCTCTATGATTAATGGGTTGGGGAGGAACGGGTTCGCGAGGGAGGCGGTCGAGGTGTTCGGGGAGGTGGTTAGGGTTTCGGGGTTTAAGCCGAATGAGATTTGTTATGTCGCTGTGATAAAGGCAGCGGGCGAGCTTAGGGATGTGAGGATAGGGGAAATGGTGATGGGAAATGTGATTGTTAATGGTTGGTTTGATGATGTGATGGTCGGGATGGCATTGATCGACATGTTTGCGAAAGGGTTCGGGGATTTGAGGGCCGCGAGGAAGGTGTTTGACAGAATGTCTGAGAGGGATGTGGTTGCGTGGTTGGGGATGATCGCCAGGTTGGCTCAGATGGGGTTTGGCGAGGACGCGGTGTTGTTGTTGGTTGAGATGGAGGAGAGCGGGTGTGTGCCGGACCTGTTTACGATCACTAGTGTTGTTTCGGGGTGTGCTGAGATGGAGGATTTGCGGTTGGGGAGGCAGCTGCATTGTAGGGTTGTGAAGTTGGGATGGACGGGAGATTCTTGGGCTGGATGTAGTCTGGTGAATATGTACGCGAAATGTGGTTCGCGTGATACTGTGGATGATGCGAGGTAGGTGTTTGATCGGATTATGGATCCCGCTGTCATGTCTTGGACTGCGATGATAACAGCATATGTGCAAAGCGGAGCTCGTGATGAGGAAGCTATTGAACTTTTCGTCGACATGATTCATGGTCCTGTGGTGCCGAACCATTACACATTTGCCATTGTTCTGAAGGCTTGTGGAAATCTGTCCGACTCACGTACTGGTGTACAGGTTCATGCCCAGGCTGGGAAACTTGGTCGTGTATCGGATGATGGTGTCGGGAGTTCTATCATTAGCATGTATTCTCAGTCAGGTAGGATGGAGGATGCTCGTAAAGCTTTTGATGCTATGTTTGAGAAGAATCTAGTTTCATACAATGCCATAGTAGATGGTTATGCCAAGAGCCTGAGTCCGGACACTGCTTTCGAACTGTTCAATAAATTTGAAAGCAGTGGCATGGGCGGGAATGCTTTTACTTTCACTGGTCTTTTAAGCGGGGCTGCAAGTATTGGCGCTGGAGACAAGGGCGAGTTGCTTCATGCTCGGATCATAAAAGCAGGATTCGAGTCAAACTTGCGTGTTAGCAATGCACTGATCTCTATGTATTCGAGGTGTGGCAACTTGGGAGCAGCCTGCAGAGTATTTGCTGATATGGGAGAAAAGAACGTCGTATCATGGACTTCTTTGATCACAGGCTACGCAAAACATGGTCTCGCAAATAGGGCACTGGAAATGTTCGGAAGGATGATTGAGGCTGGAGTGAAGCCAAATGAAATCACTTTCGTCGCTGTTTTATCAGCTTGTAGCGATGTGGGTTTGGTCTCCGAGGGAAGAAAGTATTTCGAATCAATGCAGAAAGAGTACGGTATAGCCCCTCGAATGGAACACTACGCGTGCATGGTGGATCTCCTAGGACGATCAGGCTTGATTGTAGAAGCACTGGACTTCATTAACTCAATGCCATTCCCGGTCAATGCTCTTGTTTGGCGAACTTTGCTTGGAGCGTGCTCTCTCCATGGCAATTTCGTGATAGGAGAGCAGGCTGCAAAGATGGTGATGGAGCAGGATCCTAATGACCCGGCGGCATACACTTTACTCTCCGACCTCTACGCTTCCAAGGGTCAATGGGACCAAGTCCTGAACATACGAAAACACAGTGAAAAGATAGCAGTTGCATTCGGCCTTATAAGCACGCCTACATCGAAACCTATCAGGATCTTCAAGAACCTGAGAGTATGCGGGGATTGTCATAACGCGATGAAGTACATATCCACGGTGACGGGGAGGGAAATCGTTATTAGAGATTCGAATCGGTTTCATCATTTTAGAGACGGGTCGTGCTCTTGCAACGACTACTGGTGATCGGGCGAAGGGTTGAAACATGTATGATGTGTTGTGGAGTAATGCTTGCAAAATTATATATATACTCAAAGAGAAACCGAAATCACTGTTAACTCTTACAGTGAACCACCAAAAATATCCCCAAACCATGTCTTGACACGTGTTCTTCACTTTGAGGGGGAAAAAAAAAGATTTCATTACATCCACACATTCCAGAAAGCATCAGACGCTGACATTTTCATTCGGACCAAATTGGCCCATTTATTTCAATCGGGTCGCATGCCTAATCCAACTTTTTGCGACAAAATTGAAAGTAAAACGAATAGATCGGATTTGAGTTTTTTTATTGTGTTATTGATCGGGTGAATATGACTCAATATAGTCCTAGGATTTCATCCGTGCTAATTGAATTATAATACTTGATTTTTTTATTATTTAGTGTGTATTTTGAGGAATTTATATGTTATTTTTATGACGTAAAATAATTATGTCACTGATATCAAATTGAAGTATATAATTTATACGAAATATTATTATTAGTGTTTCAGGATAATTTTTTTAAATGTTTATCTCGTAATGCGAATTAAACAAACATACACAATAAAATGTTACAATTAAAATGGATCGAAAGGAGTAATGGATAACATTATTTGATGATAACTCAAAAATTTTGAGATGGTATGATTAATGAAATTGCTTTCAAGAAAGATCAAATCTGATTAATTCGTGAGGAAAGTTATTTTTTCATCTTTGAAAACAAGGGTATCATGTGAGGCATGATAGAAAGCGTTGGATTTAAACAGTGGAGGACACGTGGAGGAAAAAGGTCGCATATGTATCAAGTTCTTTTTTAGTGTTCTTGGTTTCTGGAATTAGCAGAAGATGTTTAAAAATGGATGTTTTCTCGACATTGATAGTTACATGAATTGATTTTTGCTATCTTTGTTTTATTTCAAGTCGGAATAAGACTCAATACTACGTATGATATCGAATCCGAACCGTACCTCAATGTATTCTTTCATCTACGGTTTTGGCTTGATTTTGTGGGATTTAATAAGTTTTCATGATTGGGGATTGATTGTTATTGGTTTTTGTCATTGGTGGATTTTTTTTTAATCTTTAATTGAGGATAAATGCTCATTATGTTAATTCATAAGTTACTCACTGCATATAATTGAGGATCCTTTTGGAATAATTTTTGTGGGATTAAATGGTGATTGATAATTGTGAATTGATTGTTGTTGAATTGATCATTGGTGGTTGAGTTCTATTTTGTTAATCTGGTCTTCAATTAAGTTTTCAAGAGTGTACATGTTTTAATATTTGGTTTAGCTTTTTGTGTTTCTTAGATTTTGATTACGGGATTGGGTTTGGTGTGGAGCGTTATGACCAGAGATTGATTTTAGGTATGTGGGTATTGGAATTGATGATTAAGATATGAGATCGGTTTGTTTGATTAAAGTGCAATGGAATTAATTTTTGACTTTTTGATTTTATATTTTATTTTTGATTTTTTGATTTTTGATTCTTAATTTTTGAATTTTTAAAATTTTCAATTTTTATTAAAAAGTTTTCATTCATAATTTTAATTAATTATCTTTTTTAAAAAAATTTTGTTTATTTTTTCAAAATTTCGTTTAAGAAACACATCAAGTTAATAAATCTGGGAGGTTGCACTAATTATGATGAAAAGCTATACGTATAATTGAGTCATTCAATATAATCGTGAATCTTGATTGACAATTTACGACTTAAACTAAACTGACCTCACATGCAGTATATCTATTTTGATGCAACTATGTAATTTGAGATGTTTCGTGGCAGTTATCCCATTGAACTAATAACAAGATTAAACAATCCATGAACAACAAAGTCAAACATTAAACACAACAAAAGTGATGTACTTCAAAATAGAATTCAAAATTTGGTCGAATGGATGATCAACTTAATAACCCTTATTTTTTAGGAGAAACAAAAGTAAATATGAGGTGTGAAAAATAATTAGGTGGATTCAATATGAATAGAGAAAAAAACTAACCGATAGAAAAAATCTTTTTTTTTTTCTTTTTTCCCCTTTTGCTTATAATTTATGCAATTTTAAATTTCAAACCCAAATTCCATTGAGAAAAAAATGATAAATTACTTTTTCTTTTTTTCCTGGTATAAAATTGAGTTTCTTTTTTTTATATAAAAT
The DNA here is from genome assembly GCA_035668315.1 of Drosera spatulata. Taxonomy (NCBI): domain Eukaryota; kingdom Viridiplantae; phylum Streptophyta; class Magnoliopsida; order Caryophyllales; family Droseraceae; genus Drosera; species Drosera spatulata. The sequence goes on along the minus strand of JAOVYX010020997.1, from coordinate 11,876 downwards.
GTTTGGAGTCATGGGGCGATTATCTACTCCTGTGACACAAGTTAATTTGTAAGTATGTGCAACTTGAAGTCATGTTCTGTGTGTGAGGTTCATATGCTAAGAGTCTATCATTGAAAAATCTAAATATTAATCTATATGTTAGGTAGGATTGACATGTTTTGTTTCATTGCTTATGTTTCATAATTATTTATTAGTATTTTTTATCATTACGAAACTAAGCATTAATATGTTGTTATATAGTCCTTAATTATTATTTTTACATGGCATAGACAGCTAAGATGCGTAAAAGAGTTACAACTAAAGAAAAGGCAAAACGAATAGCAAATTATGACTCTGAAAATAATGTAAATTTTTTTTTGAGGATAATAAGCAACCCGAATTGCTAGAAATCCAGATTCCTCCAACTAAAAGAATGAAACGATGCAACGCTTTACAAGAAACTAAAAACTATGAAGAGACTTCCGAATTATCAAGTGATCACCTCATATATGATGAATACATAGATTTTGGTGACTAATCATATGCATATGAAGATTATGGAGCTCTATTTTGGTATGACGAAAGTCAAGCACATTTCTAAAATGAAATACAATTTGTGTTGTCAAAATGGACAAATCAATTTACCATTGACTAATGAAACACCTAAATTTTTGGATGAACTCCTTCAACATAAAAATAATAAAACAAGTAAAAGTTTTCAAGAAACTATTCGAGCATATAATAATATGTTTTCATTTATCTCATTTGGTGTAAATATTCATAAACCCGTTAAACAAGCTGCAACTCCTTATATCTTCAAGATAAGCGGTCAAGTTTACCATTTAATTGGATCTTTAATTCTCGTCAAAGGTGAAAACCTAAGTTTGCGCAATTGTATATTTATGACACTCAACATGAAGTTGAAAATAGAATGTTGGCACTACAAAGTAATGATGAATGTTGTACGTCAGATCCAAACATCACTGAAGGAATAATGCACGTGCTTAATGAGAACATCATTGAACAAAGGTTGAAAGATGTCAATGTAACTCTTATGAAACTTAAGCTTTCAGGACAACGAAATAATACAAGTTCACCATATAGTTTTTCTTCTTCTAATGATATTGGTGGCTTAATAATTGGAGATATTGGAGAATCAAATCAAAGAAGAGATATTATAATACAATTTAAGAATGATAAACTATGAAGGATTATTAAATTTCATCCCTTTTTATTGACATTGCAGTATCCATTACTATTTCCTTATGGGGAAGATGGTTTCAATATTAATATTAATCGAAATAGTTCTCTTAATGGAAAACAAACTATTATAAATCGAGTATCGATGCGACAATTTGCTGCTTTCAATTACAAAATCGTTCAAATCAAGAAAACACTATCTTTAGAAGTGGTCATTTATTTCAACAATATGTTGTTGACGTATATGCTATCGTTGAAGAGGATAGATTAGACTACATAAGTGTAACGCCCCGACTTTTCATTACTTATTAATGATACATATGATGGCACTGTGACTGTGCCCAACGTCTCAACTAGGCAAAAACTATACTTCTTGTCTTAGTCATAAGAATTAAGATAAGTTCATTTATACATCATTAGTTTAGAAAGTTTTGATGCATTCAGTCATAACTCAAAATATGACTTTTACAGTGGAATTTACATCTCTTTCAAAAATCAGAATATCTTTCACACTAAAGTTATATCTAGCATCAAATCTTATGCCACACTTCTCCTTCAAGTCTTACTCCTGTAACAAAAACAAGAAAAAAGACACAGAAAAATAATAACCGTGAGCTATAGGAGCTTAATAACGTATCGGCCTCCTTACAAGGGATTACACGAGAGAAGAAGGCAAGAAAAGAAAAGGAAAATGATCACTTGGATCCTTTATTCCAACACTCTGAAATTATTATGTCAATCTGTCATTCATAATTATCATCACAAGTATACCAATGATTCATCCTAATCACATCAGTAAACTTAACACCATGTAATAATGCTCGAACCTACGCCTCCATCGACACTCCAGACATTATCAGCGTTATTCATTACTGTCATTGTAACGTCCCGATTTATCATTAATTATGAATGATACATATGACGTCACTGTCGGTAGGCTCAACTCTCAGTCAGACAAAAACTATACATCCTGGTTTAGTCATAAGAATTAAGGTAAGTTGGTTTATATATCATTAGTTTAGAAACTTTTGATGCACTCAATCATTACTCAAAATATCACCTTCGTTGGAAAATTTACATCTAGCATCAAAATTTAGATCACACTTCTCTCTAAGTCTTACTCCTATAACAAAGAAAAAAGGAAAGACATAGGAAAATAATAACCGTGAGTTATAAAAGCTCAATAACGTGTCGATCCCCTTACCAGGGATTACACGAGAAAAAAAGATAAAAAAAGAAAAAAAAAATGACGGCAAAGGCCCTTTGGTCCAGCACTATGGAACTTATCATATCAACCCGAAACTCATAATTATCATTTTAAAAATACAGTAAAGACAGATAATAGATACCCTCAGTGTTAAAATTGTGCCATTGACAAGACTTATTCAATTTCAACTTATCAAGCTTTATTCAGCTTTAGTAAAAGGGACATCCGTGAAAGGAGATCAGCTGAACTGGAGCCCAGGGTCTCATGCAGTGAGTTTCCTTCATACCAAAACAACCTCACAGGGTTGATGAAAAAATGTCACCATCAACTCACTGTATAACACAAATGACAGACATAACGCTCTTTGTGTTTTATATCATGTAATTATCTCATCAATTTATGGATTTACACTTCTTTCATACATTAATCTTCATTATACAAGAAAATAGGGCATAACACACATCATGCAATAACACTCCACAGCACTCAGTATTTATCACGTAATATTTGCATTCATTATTTTACGTCAGCCACATATAGTGGCCACGTTCAAATATTCTAATGCATATTATTATACTCACGATATAATAATAAGCATCGTCACACACAACAAATCTAAATGTTACCTTTTATCACAGTTCTTGACATGCACACGTTCAGCCTCATCCTTAAGTGACGACGAGCAGCGTCTCCAAATCCTATAACATAATAGGATATGCATATTAAGACATACCGTTCTAAATGGTTGTTCAAGTTATGGAATTAAATATATTTATTCGTACTTCTTAAAAAACCGTCATAGTAATGTTATGTAGTGATGTCAAGCTTTTAAAAAAAAATCTTTAATACTTATTTTGATAGTCCATGATTATGATTTTATATATTTATCATCATTAGAAGTGTTTGTGAACATTTGGAGTTGTTTCGGGGTCAAAATGGTTCATTTTCGGATTCTATCCAACATGACCCTTCGACACGTTTAAATCTATAACTTCTCTTATAGAACTCCAAAAATCATTTCGTAAAATTTTTACAAAAACTAGACTTCATAATATTTCCATTGAATTAAATTTTCTATCAAGCAGTTTATTTATTCAATTTTATATTTTTTGTTAGATCAGACAGTTTGACCTTTCTTTACTAATCAGATCATAACTCCTTAAATACAACTCTAGATCTAGATTTTAAACTGATCTGAAAACTAGACTTCAAGATTTTTCCATTGATATAAAGCCTATTTTTTAACTATTTTTGTGTAATTCCAGATCAAATCACAAAGTGATCCTTATAACCAATTTTAACAGATTAACATATCCGTATGTTTTGATTTATATCTTGAGATTCAAAACTCTAAACCATGATTTATCAATTTTATCAGAAACTAAACATGTGAGAATTTAACACATATTAAAATCGAAATTTATCATAGAGGTATGATTTTTCATAAAGTTTCTAAACAATAAGTTTATCTCCTCTTATTAATGGTGAAGGATCCTCATCGTCTTCTAACCCTAACTTCTTCTCTTCTCCTGAAACTCTTCTTCTACTCTTCTCTTGCATGATAAGAAGTGTTTTTATGATTGTAAAAAACAAATCAAGGAGAAAAGAACTTGTATTTATAGGAAAGTAAATCAAGTAAAATAATTTGAGCGGATAATTAGTGGGTATTTAGTGGATAGTTAATGGGTAAATAATCTAATTTAAATGGAGCAGAAATTGACATAAATGAAAATAAGTGTCAAAATTAGGTTTAAGTCATTTTCGTATAAATACAGTTTTTTCGTATTAAATCCTTATTTCTTCATATTTGCGTATTATAGGTGCATTTCATTCATATTTTGTATCTTTTCCTTATTATATCCTCAAATAAGCGTTTTAAATCCGTAAAATAAATTATAACATACGATTATTTACTATTCACATTAATTATCATTAAACTAAATTTTACGGAATTTTTCGAATCCTTATCATATTTTTATCTTGATTTTGACAAACGAATTTCATAATCCCGTTGTATAAATTAGGACGTTTAATAATATACTATTTTTGTTCGTTTTTGAGAAAATAAATTATCTCAAAATTTTCGTGTCTTTACTGTCATACCATTGACCGTCAAGACCTCCATATCAAACAAAGTGAGACAATGACACTATGACATGACAGATCCTCAGTTCAAGTCTCACACACTGCTACCCTCAACGGTTCACTCAAATCTTTGTTATATTTAACATGATATCAATCACACAAAGACGACTGACAATATACACCCTTGATGTTATAATTGTGTCCTTCATGAGACTTATTCAATTGCATACCAAACCGGAGCCCAGGAGACTTATTCATTCACACAAAGCTCTTTTCAGTTTTAGCAAAAAAAATAAAAACATCCGTGAAAGGGGATCAGCCAAACCATAGCCCAGGGTCTCCTGCAATGAGATATCTTTATATCAAAACGACCTCACAAGGTCGATGAAAGATTGTCACCATCAAGTCACTGTATAACACATACGACAGGCACAACGCTCTTTGTGTTTTATACCACGGAGTTATCTCACCGATTATGGATTTATACTCCTTTCACTCATACATTCTCTTTATATCAGCAAACGAGACATAACACAAACACATAAATCATCTTATCAAGACATACAGCAGTTGCAGACAGTATATTACGTCAGTCACATTTAATGATTACGTCCAAAGATTCCAAAGCATATTATTATACTCACGGTATAATAATACGCATCGTCACACATATTGAATCTAAACGTTATCTTTTACCAAAGTTCTTCACATGCGCACGCTCAGCCTCGTCCTTAAGTGATAACGAGCAGCGTCTCCAAGTCCTATAATATAATAGGATACGTGTATTAAGACACAACCTTGAATGATTGTTCACCTTATGGAGTTAAGCATATTTGTTCATACTTCTTGAAAAACCGTCATAGTAATATTATGTGGTGGTGCCAAATTTTGAGAAAAATCTTTAATACTTATTTTGATAGTTCATGGTGATGATTTTATGTATTTTTCATCATTAAAAGTGTTTGTGAATATTTGGAGTTGTTTCGGGGTCAAAACGGTTCATTTCAAAATTCTGTCAAATATGACTCTTCGATACGTTTAAATCGATAACTTATTGTATACAGTTCCAATAATTATTTCGTAAAACTTTACATAAAATAAACTCTATAATATTATAATAGAATAAGATTTTTCATCATGAAATTTTACTAATGATAGCAATTTATTCGTTTAAGTTTATATTTTCTGGTAAATCAGATACTTTGATCTTGTTTCACTAATCAGCTCATAACTCCTTGCTTACAAGTCCAAATCTGGATTTTTAACTTGTTCTAAAAACTAAACTTCAAGAACTTTTCATTGATATAGGGCTCGTTTTCTAGCTCATACTGTGTAATTGCAGATCAAGTCACATAGTTATCCCTGTAATCAATTTTTACAGATTAATATACCCACACAAGTTGATTTATATCGTAAAACTTATAAATCCAAATCATGATCTATTAACTTTATCAAAAATTAGATATGTGAGATTTCAACATATATTAAAATCGAAATTTATCATAGAGCGTATAATTTTTCATAAAATTTCTGAACAATAAGTTTACCTCCTCTTATTAATAAGGAAGGATCCTCGTCGCCTTGTAACCCTAAATTCTCCTCTTCTCCTCAAACTCTCCTTCTTTGCTTCTTTTGCATGATAAGGAGTATTTTTATGTTTGTAAAAAGTTTTTCATTGAGAAGAAAGTTTGTATTTATAGAAAACTAAATTGATTAAAATAGTTAAGTGATAAATAAGAAGATAATTAGTGGATATTTAATGGATAATCAGTGTATAATACTCTAATTTAGGTATAGTAGAAATTGACATAAAGAAAAATAATTGACAAAATTAGGTTTAGGTCATTTTTGTATAAATACGATATTTTCATATTAAGATCATATTTTTCCGTATTTATGTATTAGGGTTGTTTTTTATCCATATTTTATATTCTTTCACTATTATATCATCAAAAAGCCTTATAACTCTAAAAATAAATTATAACATGCGATAATTACTATTCATATTAATTATTGTGAAATTAAATTTTACGGAATTTTTTTCGGGTCCTTGCAATAAGACAAAACCAACAAAATTTAAGGTCCGATGCTTATCAAGGTGTAGAAGATGTTATTGTTAGAGGTGATACTGATGCTCATGCAATAGGAAAAAGAAAAATTTTACCATCGTCTCATACGAGAAGTCCTAGGTATATGATTCAAAACTCTCAAGATGCTATGGCCATATGTAGACGTTTTGGAAATCCAAATTAATTTATTATTTTTACATGTAATCCTAATTGACCAGAGAGCTTTATCTGTGATTGAAGGATAACAAGCAGAAAATACACCTGATATAGTTGTAAAGATATTTAAAATGAAGTTAGAGGCCTTAAAATCATATATGAAATCTGGAATTGTTTTTGTCATAATTATTGCCGAAATTCATTTCATTGAATTTTAAAAACGAGAATAACCTCATGTACATTTTCTATTTTGATTAAATTTGAAAAATAAAATTCAAAAATCAAATGATATTAATAAAATTGTTTCGACTGAAATTCCAAATCGTAATATCGATCCCATAGATTATCAAATTATAACAGAACATATGATACATGGTCCATGCGGATTGTAAAACATAAACGCACCATGTATGGAAAATAACAAATGAATAAAAAAATACCCAAAAAAATTTATGAAAGAAACTACAATTGATAAAAAATAATATTGTCATATATCGCAGAAGAGACATAAGTATTGTTTTGGAAAAAAAACGGAATGAAGATAGACAATAGATTTGTCATTCCTTATAATAGATCCCTATGTATCAAATCTAAAGCTCATATAAACATAGAAATATGTAGTCAATCCATACTAATAAAATATCTCTTCAAATATTTAAGTAAAGGACCTGATCGAATTCGAGTGTTAATAGAAAACAATGTATCAATTGGACCATCAGGGGAAAAACAATACCAAAAAATAGATGAAATAAAGACATATCTAAATTGTACATTTATTTCTTCATATGAAGCAGTGTGGAGATTATATGAATATCCAATTCACCATAGAGATTCTTCTGTACAACAATTATTTGCGCATTTATCTTTGATGCATAATATTAATTTCTTCGATAAAGAGTCTTTACAATCTATAATTGATAAACCTGGAGTTTAAAAAAATAATTTTCACTGAATGGATGGAAACCAACAAATGTTATTCTGAAGCAATATTTGACATATCTTGAATTCCCAAGTAAATGAGTGTGGAATCAAAAAGACAAAATTTGGAACCCTAGAAAAAAAAGACATACAATTGGAAGGATTTATTATGTTTATCCTAATGATGAAGAATTATATTTTCTAAGAATGTTTCTAAATTATCAAAAAGGTGTAACTACCTTCACTGAATTAAGAACGATAAATAATAAATTATACTCAAATTATCAAGATGCATGTCGAGCTCTTGGGTTATTGGGAGATGATAAAGAATGGAACGAAGTAATGGAAGAAATTACTCAATGATATTCGTCTAAATAATTAAGACATTTATTTATAATAATCTTGTTATTTTGTAATATTAATAATCCTTGTAGAAAAATATTGGAAAGTTATGTTTGATGATATCCAACTAACTTTTGCAAATTTATTCATTAATTCTATAACATAAATTCCTCAAAATGAATTATATAATTATGGTTTATATGAATTAGAAAAAAATATTGAATTCAAATTCTTCATTTTTTAGAAAAATTTCAATTGTCATTGTCTGGTTCGACATTCGTTAAAGACTTAGAAAATAAGTTGTTAAAAGAAGAGTTAAATTATGACATTAAAATTCTCAAAGAAGAACACACTAAATTTTTCAACAAATTAAATGACGAACAGTTACATATCTATAATCGCATAATAACATTAATATCCCAAAATAAAGGAGGATTTTTCTTTTTTACGGTCACGACGGATCAGGTAAAACATATTTATGGAATACAATTATCACTAAAGTAAGATCAAAAGGTAAAATTATGTTAGCAATTACATCATCAGGTATAGCATCATTGCTATTATCCGGTGGAAGAACCGCATATTCGAGATTTAAGATTCCTTTATCAGTAGATGAATATTCGACATGTGAGATTAAAAAAGGAACTGAACTTGTTATTAATATTATGGGATGAAGCACCAATGATCGATAATTGTTAATTTGAAGCTTTAGACAAGTCAATGAAAGATTTGCTTTAAAATAAAGAGTTTTTTTTTTTTTTTGGAGGTATGACACTATTGTTAGGACAAGATTTTAGACGAATTTTACCGGTAGTACAAATGAGAGAAAAAACAAAAATATTAAATGCTTCAATCAATAATTCATATCTGTGGTCAAAATGTGAGATTGTCATACTGAAACAAAATATGCGAATATTGAGTACATATAAACAGAGATGAAAAAAATTAAAAGAACATAATTCGCTCTATGGATTTTAGACATTGAAGATAACACAATAAATGGAATAAAAAAGAAGAAGAAGATACCACATGGATTAAAATATCAGAAAACTTTATTATCCAATATGAATCACATTCAATAATTGCCATAGTTAAAGAAATATATGAAAAATTAGACAAAAAATATGATGATTGTAATTATTTAAAAGCAAGAACAATTATTACTCCAAAAAATAAAAGTGCAGACGACATAAATACTTACATATTAACATGAATTCCTAAGTCAAATAAATACTATTATAGTTGTGATTCAATTTGTTCATCCTCTGGCAACTTAGAAAATTTAAATTTATTATATTCAGTTGAAATGTTAAACACATTAAATTTTAGTGGTTTGTCTCCACATAAATTGCAATTGAAAACAAGAATACCACTTATGCTTTTAAGAAGTATTGATCAAAACATTGGATTATGTAATGATACAAGAATTTTTATTTTGTATCTTACAAATAGAATTATAGAAGAAACAATTCTAACTGGAATAATATTGGACAAAAAGTATTCATTCTAAGAATAGAAATATCAGTAAACAATACAAAATGGCCATTCATTATGAAGAGACGACAATTTTCTGTTAGGATCAATTATGCAATGACAATTAATAAAAGTCAAGGTCAATCATTAGAAAAAAATTGGTTTATATTTTGAAGAACAAGTTTTTGCTCATGGAAACTATATGTTGCATTATATAGAGTCACATCACCGAATGGATTAAAAATATTAATAAAAAATACAATATCAAATACAAAAATTGTGTAAAGACATAGCATACAAAGAAATATTTCAGAACTTACCGAAAAAGTTTTTTCTATTATTCTCATTATATTTTAACTTTGTGTTTAATATTTTTTATTCATACACTCATACTTTATATTTATTTGTTTCTTAATTTTAGTATATCAACATGACCACTCCGATACGCGAGCTGCAAACATCAAAACAGTATGAAGTCATTGAAGTTCATCTTATCCGTTTATAAAAAACACATGACATTTATACGGAAGAGTGGACAAGCTTAGATTCCTTATTGGTTGATATTCAGGTTAATATCACAATTGCTTTCATTTTAATTTTTTATCTTCATATATTTCCTTCATTGCCCTAATATACAAGTAGATATTTATCCATTATACATGAAAATAATTTATAATAATGTTTATTTGAAGTCTATTATACATTTAAATTGACACTTTTAATTTATAAAAATTATCATTTTTTTTTATTAGAATCAATCAATTTAAGCGGCCATGAAAGTTACAGATGTAGCCTTCTTTGAAACTAAGCTATATTTGGTAACGTGTATCAAATAAAAAATTTCTATGTGGGTCCTGCACGATGACAGTTTAAAATTGTTGGCCAAATAAGTGTCCTTCGTTTTGCTAGGACTACCACATTCATCAAGGTGGACCATATTAAATTGGCTATCCCATTGTATCATTTCAACTTTGTATCTTTCAATGAATTATCCAATAGAATTAACGTCAACATTGAATTAATAGTACATATTTTTATTTAATAATTCTATGAATATTCAAATATTCTTCTTTAGTTATCATTTTCCCCTTGATAATTATGTTATTGACGTTATTTTCATTATATGTTATATGCAGATGTTCTGTGTCATTTGATAAGCATCAAAGATGTTAAAATTCCCTATATTAAAGATCGTCGATCTCCTAAAAGAGACCTTGTCATTGAGAATCTCCGGTGAGTAATTCATAAATATGCTTCATAATGTTTTTTATTCAAATGATTCTTTCTCATGCATCAAAAAGAAAATAATTTGATAGCGACTTTACAGAGCAACATGACTTATGAAGTGAGTGAAAATGATGTAGCATCTACATCAACACCGTCATAATAGCATTTGCTGCAATGACGGTAAAAGAATTTAGAGGTAATATTTCGTATTTAATCTATATCCCACATTTCAATCATTTACCTTTTTTTTTTTTATCAAGTCTAACTAATTAACATTATTGTTTGTGAAGGAGATCCATATATTTCTAGTTCACGGGCTACCGCATTCTACATAAATCAACACCTTTGAGTTGACCGAATATAGAACTAGGTCAATTATTTATGAATTTTTATTGCTTTATAGACACAGTTTATTAAAACTACTACTTAAAAACCACTAAAAATAATAATTACATATTTTAAAAGATTTGAGAAGATGAGTTCTAGAATACTTATTGATGTGTAGGAAATCACGTATCATTTCGTTATTCTAAATGTTTGTTTTATTCGTTTTGTGTTGTGTAAATTACATCTTTAGTGTTGTTTTATCTTGAAATGTTGATACTGCTACGCTTTGATGTTTTATGGGAGAATGGCTTGGAATTTGAAGCAAAAATGAAGAAAAATGAAGAGAATGGCAATCCACACTCGAAAAGTCACATTTCACGTTTCATCGTCATTGCACGTGCTTCGAGAGCTTTTACGACAATGTTTCACCATGATTAGCTAGATTACTGTGTTTACATATCATGTATAACTTTTGGGAATTTTTGGACGTCATTTGGTATTTTTAGTTTTAGTTTTAGGATAACAGGTATCCCTGTCGTGGGCAGCACCCTGTCGCAGACGCGACACCTGCCATGTGAAATTTTCCAGAAAACCAATCTTTAACCATGTCGCGGGTGCGACAAGCTTGGTCGCGGCCGCGACAATATGCCAGATGCAGGATGTTGAGTTTCAGCCGTCAGATCAATTCGGTTACGATCCCTCGTCTATAAATACCCTTTCTAGGATTGAATGAAGCAGAGAATAGCAGGAGAGACGCTCAGGGAAGCAGAGACGGCTGAGAGGACGAAAGACGGGTTTTTGGAGAAGGGATTGACATAGTCTTGGTCCGCAATGCTTAGGGGATTCATTGGATCTGTTTTGGAACGCTTCAAACATTGTATAGCTTCTGTTCT
>JAOVYX010020996.1:0-16309 GCA_035668315.1 Drosera spatulata | reverse complement strand
GTGGTTTTCTCCCGCAAGGGTTTCCACGTAAAATTCTTTGTCTCATTTATTTTTGCGCACTTATTATTGTTTGTGTTATTATTAACTGACCCGTTTGTAACAGTTGGATTTTGGAGCAACTCGATGTAAGGATGCATTCCTTCATGGGGAAATTGACGAAGGGGTATATATGGACATTCCACCAGGATTTGTTGATAATACTATTGTTGGTAAGGTATGTCATTTGCGATGTTCCTTGCATGACCTCAAGCAGTCACTCGTGGCTGGTTTGGTAGATTTTCCAAGGCAATGAGGATCCAAGGATATAGTCAGAGCAATGTAGATCATACTTTATTTACTCGCCATCGAGGTTTTCTCTCTAGTTTTTTGATCGTTTATGTAGATGATATTATGATGACAGGCAGTGATCTTGCTGGAATTTCTCGATTAAAGGCTGCTATGAGCAAGGAATTTGAGATGAAGGATCTTGGCCCGCTTTGATAATTCATGTAAGTTAAATAGATTGAAAATACGAAGTATGAATTTACATGTTCAAAAATACTAAAGTTTTGCTCGCAAACGGATGCGCTGCATGTGAGGCTTAGTGGTTTGATAGCAAACTTTTGCAAGCTAGGAGCTGAAGAACCATATAAACTCCACCATTCGGCCATCAAACATTAATTATGATTAAGTGCTAGAATTTCAAAATTTTAACATATTAAAGGATATCCATTGAAGTTACTAACCTGGTGACTTCTTTTCTCGTTGCTTGATGGCCAGAGCATTCTCAAAAACACCCTTGGCTCTCTTGTAAAGAGATAACTCATAGCAATCTGATCTTGAATTTCCACGCTTGGGACAAGACTTTGAATGCAATCTAACAGCCCTGTTGTTCTCTTTGCATCAGCATCAATCCTCTCTTGACTCTTGTAGAAGTACTCTCGGTTTAAGTAGTGTCCAGCCGCATGTAATGGGCGATGAAGTTGCACTTCCTATCGTCGATCGATGATCTTAAAGATCTCTTTATACCTCTCTTCCTTCTCATTGAAAGCTCTTGTAATGGCTTCCTACAATTTATCCATACCTTCATATATATACCCCATTGGCAGCTTCTTTTCACCATCAACCAATCTAAGAACACGAACGAGAGGACCAGCTATCTTGAAGGTATATACAACATTGTTCCAGAACGATGGCATGCGCAAAATCGGCACCACTTTTTAGCTTGTTGTTCCTTTGCCCATTTAGTTTGAGACCACTCTTCTGAAGCAAACATCTTCCTTAAATTATCCTTCTGCTCATGGATTCTTGTCAAGGTGATAAAAGCAGTAGCGAATCGGGTTTTCGCAAGCCTAAGCAATTCTTCCCCTTTCGTATATCTCCTCATCATGTTAACGACTCCTGGATGGGTATAGATATAAGCATGTAGCACGATTGCCCGTTGAAATGTTTGCTTGAGTTGCAGTAAGTTGAAAAGATCTTCTAAGATTAAATCCAAGCAATGAGTAGCACACGGGGACCAGTACAAGTTAGGATATTTAGCTTCCAACAATTTACCTAAGAGAAGAGAAAAAGAAATAATTAAAGATTGAAATCACAGTTCACTATAGAAATTCGATAAGATATAACACAACTTGCCTGCCAAAACATTTGCGGAAGCACTGTCGGTGACTACTTGCACCACATTAGATGGTCCAACCTTCTCCTCAAACTTGTCTAGCAATTCAAATATCTTCTGTCCACTTTTCATATAGGATGAAGCATCAACTGATTCTAGAAACATGCTTCCTCTTGGACAATCGACCAAGAAATTAATAAAAGTTGTTTCTCTCTTGGCCTTCCAACCATCACACATGATGGAAACACCTTTTTCTGCCATTCTACTCTATGATCCTGCATTGCTTTATTAGTATTTTCCGCTTCCTTCTTCAGAAATGAGACTCTTACCTCATGATAAGTAGGCGGTGTCGTCATGCCCGGACCATATTGTCCAACAGCTTCAATTGTAGCGGCAAAGCTATCATACTTCACGGCGTTAAGGTATTCCCACATCATACATCCATCTCACGAATGCACTACATGCCCTGTTCCTCATCTCCTTTTGAGCATTATCACCCTCATCCTTCTTTGCCATCTTTCTGCCTTGAGTTACAACTTCAGGATCTGGAGTAAAATACAAGTCCATCAGGCATTTCCTTCTTGGCATCTTAATCTTCACTTTATCGCTTGATATAGTACGTCTTTTGTTTTGGACATGAACCTGCACACAATTTTCATCATCGTCATCCTCATCATCTTCATTGCAGACTTCATCGAACTCCAACGTCATATTTGTTGCTGCCTTCATCTGCTTTTTGGGTCAATATGCTCCTTTATCTGAAGCTTCACATGATCAGGGAATTTTTTGCAAGCTTTGGTATTTTTGTGTCCTCCGACAATGTGTTGTTTTGCTTGACATATACCACCTTTTATTGCAACTCAACAAAAATTACAAGTAACTGAATTTTTTTTTTTGGGTATGGTCAAGTAACTGAATTTTTGTCTTTAGGATTAGCCAAAAAAGCATACTTCCAGGCTGGATCTCTCCTTGACCCCTCGGCTGTAATTTTTTTGGTCTAAAATGATAGAGATTGGTTTGAGAAGTGGAGAGATGGACCTGAGAAGGTAGGAAGAGTAGAAAGCATGCAGTTATAGAAGAAGAATGGAAACGTACCTGATCTCAAGGGTTAAAATCAAAACATGGCACTTGGAGTTGAATAGCTACACATTGAATTAGGGTTTTCTTTCCCATGTGGCTAGTATTTAAAACCTAATTAGATTATATTTTCAATGTAACAATCCATAAAAAGGATCTAACCAAAAAGTTTTTTGAAATACCTATTAAAAATAGAACAATTAAAGAAGGGGTTGCCTTGGCTCGCCTCTCGCTTTAGCTCGCCTCATGCCTAATACTAAAAAGACGTCGACTTATTGAAGTTTCCTTGCCTACCTAGAGGCAAGGCGCAACCCCCTCGCCTCGCTTCGGCCCTCGCCTCAGGCGAGCGCCTCACTCGCCTTTGACAACAATAGATCTGAGGTTGGAGGACCTTCCTGCTACAGGTTTCTTTAATACTTGGAGTAATATTGTTGATGATGGAGTGCCTCAAATCTTCTTCTCCGCGTGGCCTTTGCGTGTTTTGCTCCGTGTGAGCGTGTCTACGTTCTTTTCCGCGTGATCCTCTCCGCATGGTCTTCTTTCCGTGTGTGGTGTCCGTGTTTATTTCGTTGGTTTTTCCGCATTGCTCTTGGTATAAGAGGAGGAAGGAGAGCTCGGTGGAGAGGATGTGCAGAGAAGGAGAAAGAAAGGGGAAAGTAGAGGCAAGAGGTAGGGAGGAGAAGTGCAGAGCTTGTGGTGTTTTGTTTTATAAACACACTAAACACATTAAAGTGAGGGTATTTAATTACTTGTTATGAGTTCTTTATACTTGTATTGCTCCTTTTGTATTTTCTCATTTAACTAGTGGATTCTTCGTCGTCGGCGACCGCCCATGGTTTTCTCCCACAAGGGTTTCCACGTAAAAATCTTTACCTCGTTTATTTTGCGCACTTGTTATTGTAGTTAAACAGACTCGTTCGTAACAAACTGGTATCAGAGCTTGAAACGTTTCAATCCTTATTTCCTATACAGGGTTCGTCTATGTAGGCTCAGGAACGAATGTTGTTAAACTTGGGATTTAAGTTATATTTTTTACGGGTGAGTTTTCTTGTATTTTTTCACAAAAAATAATTTTTTTCCTTGGATGAACAGTGCAGAAATAGTATACGGACATAGGCACTGTGTACGGAGAAAATTTTCAGTGCAATGGCGCCTATGAAATTTGATGTGGAAAAATTCGATGGCACAAACAATTTTCGACTTTGAAGAGTCAAAGTCGGTGTGTTATTAACTCAAGAAGGAATATAAGAGGTTTTGAAAGGAGTTGATAAATTACCGGCAGAAATGAAAGACGAAGATAAGATGAAAATGGATAAAAAGGCACGTACGGCTTTACAGCTGTGTCTTTTTTACGAGGTTTTTCAAAACGTCCTGGAGGAAAAGTCTGCCAAGACTCTTTGGGATAAGCTATCCAGCTTATACATGAGCAAATCTGTTGCTTCTCGTTTGTACATGAGGTAGCGTCTTCATTCTTTCAAAATGAAGGAGTCCACTACCTCACTAGAAAAGCACTTGACAGAGTTTCAGACTATCCTTGTTGGTCTGAGAAATGTTGGAGTCACCATCAACGATGAAGAAGCGACGGTTATTCTGTTGTGTTCTCTCCCTAATAGCTATGAGGCCTTTGCGACTAGTATGATACATAGTAGGGATTCTTTGTCACTGGAAGACGTTAAGACGTCTTTGACCAGTAGCCAGTTTAGACACCAGCTCTCGGAATCGTCCAGACCCTCAAGCTCTGATGATGCGCTATTCATTAGAGGGAGACAGGATCGAAGACAACGGGATAAGTTCAGAGGCCGATCGAAGAGTAAAGGTTCGAAGAAATCCGACTCTTGTCACTATTGTCATCAGAAAGGACATTGGAGGAACGAATGTCTTAAACTGAAGAACAAGCAAAAGAAGGAGGAAGCCCTAGTCGTTGGTATTATCGAGACCCAGACAGTCTCGACCGTTCTTACATCCGCCATGGAGTCCTTGGTAGCATCCACTTCAGAGTGAGTGATGGATTTCGGTTGCACCTGTCACATTTGTCCGCATCGGGAGTGGTTCGCCACATTTGCTGATTCCAATGGCGGTGCAATTCTTATGGTCAACAATGATGCCTGTAAGATTCTTGGTATGGGAGATGTTCGTATACGGATGTGGGATGGTGTTGTGCGAACATTGAAAGATGTTTGATATGTTCTAGCTGTGAGGCGGAATCTTATCTCTTTGGGTTTCCTTGATCGTGAAGGATGTTCCTATCATTCTCAGGATAGGGACATGGAGGTCAAAGAGAACGGTATGGTGACTATGAAGGCTCGACTTCGTGCTGGATTATACTATTTGGTCGGCGCGATGCAGGATAGAGTTGCAGCTGTTGCAAATTCATTGTCTGTCTGTAATGGTGAGGCTAGTTCTCAAATGAAGTTGTCGCATATGCGGCTTGGGCATATGGCCAATCGAGAGATGGATGTTCTGAGTTCAGCAGGCTTGCTTGGAGGATTGAAGACACAAAAGCTCGGGTTCTGTGAGGGCTATTTTCTCGACAAGCAGAAGAGAGTGTCGTTTAGAGGTGCGATGGACAGAACGAAGAGGACACTCGACTACATTTACTCAGATTTGAGGGGGCCATCTCCGCATGCTTCGATGGGAGGTAAAAAGTATTTTTTGACCTTCATCGATGATTACTCCTGTTATGTCTGGATATATTTCTTAGAAGAAAAATCAGAGGTACTCGAGACATTCAATGAGTGGTTGAAGTTGATTGAGACGCAAACCGACTGGCAAATCAAGAGACTTCGAACCGACAACGGGATGGAATTTGTGAACAAGTAATTTCTGGAGTTCTACAAGGACAAAGGCATTGTGAGGCATCGCACTGTCACTTACACTCCCCAACAGAATGGGGTAGCAGAACGCATGAACCGGACGCTCATGGAGCGGGCTCGTTCCATAATGATTGGAGCCGGGCTGAAGGAGAGGTTTTGGACTGAAGCAGTTATGACGGCCTGTTATCCAATAAACAGATCACCTTCCTCAGCGTTATCGATGAAAACACCTTATGAGGTTTGGTCTGGTAAACCCGCTGTTTATTGCAACCTTCGTGTTTTCGGTTGTCCTACATATAATCATGTCAGCGAAGGAAAGTTGTAACCTAGGGCCAAGAAGATCATCTTTCTTGGATACCAACTAGGTGTGAAGGGATACAGATTGTACTCCACTGATCCATCATCACATGGAATCATCATCAGCAAAGATGTCACATTTGACGAGGAGTCAATGTTAGCCAAGAAAGTTGGGCAACAAGGGAGCATTCAGCAACAGGTGGAGCAGACACGACCAGTCGAGAGATCGATATTTGAGGTGGAGCATCAGGATGGGGACTCCTCAGATCCCAACATTCCCACTGATGCTTTACAGCCAGTTCAAGAAGCAGAAGATCCAGTAGTGGAACCATTAGTACCAGATCCAATCCAGGTGGGACCCACTTTACAGCAGTACCAACTTAGCTGTGACAGGGAACGAGTGAGATCAGACCTCCAGTTCGATATGGCTATTCAGATTTGGTGGCATATGTAAACATTGTTAGTGAGGCAGTTGAGAATGAGCCTTTGTCATTCAGGGAGGCCGTCGTTAGTTCGGAATATGTCCAGTGGACTGTAGCAATGGAAGAGGAACTAGAGGCTCTTCACAAGAACAACACTTGAACTCTAGTTCACTTGCCGAAGGGAAAGCGTATCGTAGGGTGCAAATGGGTGTTCAAAAAGAAGGAAGCAGGTGATGATGGCGATGTGAGATTCAAGGCCAGATTGGTGGTTAAGGGTTTCACTCAGAAGGAAGGTATCGACTTTACTGAAGTTTTTTCTCCTGTAGTCAGACATACTTCTATTCGAGTTCTTCTACCTTTTGTTGCTAAGTTCAACCTTGAACTTGAGCAAATGGATGAGACGACAAGGGGTCTATTGACAGGTTGAAGGCGCATCTCAGTAGTGAGTTCGATATGAAGGATCTCGTTCCAGCAAAGAATATTTTGGGCGTGGAGATCGAGCGGGATAGGAAGCATGGAGTCTTAACCTTGAGCCAGAAGCAGTACATTGAGAAGGTTCTAGACCGATTTGGCATGAAAAATGTCAAACCCATTTCTACTCCCTTAGCAGCGCACTTCAAGCTATCCTTGAAGCTATCACCGAAGACTGAGGACGAGGTGAGGAGTATGGCCTCAGTGCCATATGCGAGTGCAGTTGGTTTCCTGATGTACGCTATGGTATACACTCGACCCGATTTGTTACAAGCAGTGTCAGTTGTCAGTCGTTATATGGGCAGACCTAGTAGAGGTCACTGGCAGGCCGTGAAATGGATCCTTAAGTATCTTAAGGGTTTATCGGGATTGAGCCTCATCTACGATGCAAGACGAGGTGGAGGCAGCAATAATGTTGAAGGGTTCTCAGATTCAAACTATGCTGGCGATCTAGATCGTTGGAGGTCACTTACAGGGTATGTATTCACTTTCTGTGATGGACCAGTTTCTTGGAAGGCAACTTTGCAGGATACTGTGGCCTTGAGCACTACAGAGGCAGAGTTCATGACTGTTGCATCAGCTGTGAAGGAGGCGATTTGGTTGAGGAATTTGGCTTCTAATAGACTTAGGTTTGAAGCAAAACAATACAATGGTTTACTGTGACAGTTCATCAGCCATTCACTTGACCCGTGATCAGATGCATCATAAGAGAACCAAACACATTGACATTAGATATTACTTTGTACATGACGTTAAAGATGTCAAGGTGATTAAGATCGCGACTACTGAGAATCCAGCAGATATGTTGACGAAACCAGTTCCTGTGTCAAAGTTTCTTCATTGCCTAAAGCTCTTTGGAGTGGAGGGCAGGTAGGCTCGTTTGAAGCCTAGGTGGAGGTTGCTCGACGACAATGAAATTGATTTGAGTCAAGGTGAAGATTTGTTGATGATGTGCCTCAAATCCATTCCCGCGTACACCTTCAGTGTGTTCGCGTTCTTCTCCATGTGACCATCTTCTCCTCCCCGCGTGCTTTTTTCGTGTTTGTTCTGTGTGGCTTTTCCAGGGTGTATATAAGAAGAAGAAGAGGCAGAAGTAGAGAGGTAGTGGCAGAGAAAGGAGAAGCAAAGGGAAGGAGAGGAAGAGGCAGTGGCTTTGAGCTTTTGGTGTTTTAAACACCTTAAACACATTAAACACATTAGAGTGAGGGCGTTTAATTATTTGTCATGAGTTCTTGGTACTCGTATTGCTTCTTTTGTATTTCCTCATTTGACTAGTGGATTCTTCGTCATCGACGACCGCCCGTGATTTTTCCCGTAAGGGTTCCCACGTAAAAAGCTTTGTCTCATTTATTTTTGCGCACTTGTTATTGTTTGTGTTGTAATTAACAGACCCGTTCGTAACACAAAGGCCTATCAATCAGGTAAGCTCGAAGTTTGTTTGATTCATCCTATCGTCTTAGCCTTTGAGCCAACTCTTAATTAATCTTATTCTCAAATCACAAAAGTGTAACCCAGTGAGAAACTCTATCGGCAGGTTCATTGGTACAGAAAATGGACATAAATGTGATTTGAAGCCTTGAAGGGGCAATTGCCATAAGCATGTGTGTTTAATTGTCGCTGGTTGGATTATTAAGCGGGTTTTGATACACTATTAAATCTCCAAGGAATCAATTCTTAACAAATCGACATTGAATATAGTAACTCATATATTCATACTTTAATATGCAATGGATTTCTGAGTTCTCTCTACCTATACGAGTTTTATTTTCTCAATAAAGTAATATATACCATGGACCTTTGAAGGGGGGGGGGGGCTTAGTTTAATCCCATACATGTATATTATCATCAAAGTGAAATGTCAATTGATCAATAATATCATTTGTATATGAAAAAGACCATAGTCACTATAGACAATTAATTACGGCAATCATTTCTCCAAACATATTGGACTAGTTCTTCTAGTATAAATTATTAGTTTTATTGTTAAGAAGATATCCGGGACTAATCCAATGCGTATGGAGAATCAGTTGCTGATGCTAAAATTGTCCGGTGTAACTAATATAGTTCCACTGCATCGTGTGCCATTTCCTATAACGTTAAAGCCTTCCCTTCTTAATTTTGCTACTAGATCTAGATCAAGTAAGTATATTGTAAAGGATTCAAGGGGAGATTTCAACAGGAGATTCCCAACACCCATATTAGGCCTCAATAGTAAACATATATGAATTGGATCCATCTTTAATCCAAAAGTCTAAACTAGTAGGTTATGCTTGGTCACATATATAAGCTACTTTTTTTTTTTCCTCCACGATCGATGTGGGTAACAACTCAACTCAACACATATCTTCATAATCTCCCCCTTATGTGTGAGTTTATATACATCATCAAATTACTCCCGCTTGAGTCTTAATTCATGGGACCTATTTCACCCACCATCATCCGGTCACCACACTTTGTTGTAGAATTTTCGCCATACTTTGTTGTGAAATTTTATTACACTTCGTTATAGACTTTTCACTATGGTTGAAGGTACATGGATTTTTTATTAATCCTCCTGAGGGCCTAGAGATATAGACTTTTTCATTAAACCCATGTAGTGTCTAGCTCTAACTGCACTCCACTTATTCCTCATCCCCTCTAATTTGTTCCGGAGCGTGGAAACATAACAACGAGCCTACTGTCTCCTGAGCACTCGGACCTAACTTACTCGGCCCAATGAACTATGGGCTCTGATACCAGTTGTAGGGATTCAGGGAAATAGCCCAAGAGAGAAGTCCAAAACTCAAATTGGGTCTGAGTAGCATACATTTGTAAACAGGGATCATCTTTCAACCCAAAAACCTAAGATAGTAGGTTGTGGATTGTTTGCATATACTCCCTCCGTCCCATGAAAAGTACAACAATTGTATGCTATCAAACATGTTTTGGTTAAAGTAAATGACAAGGATTTTTGGCTGCAATGAATGAGGATATGTTTACAAAATAACAAACGCAGGGGATAAATAAGTGATTATTAAGTGAAGGTAATGAATTGTATTGTTTACGATATAGAACTTAGGTACTACATAAGCAGAAGATTTGTTCCTAAGATATACCAAGCTCCTCTCTTGTATTCAATAATCAAGAACAAATACAGAAGCCTAAGTTGTGAAATTTCTCAATAAATATATCTCAAGTATTTTTTGTTCCATCAAAGTGGTATCAGAGGTAGCACGATCCCGGAGTTACTAAGAGATCTAAGAGATGGGGAACATTATCCAACCTCAAATCCCAAAGCCGATGAAGTCAATTATGATAATTGAAGCATTCAAATGAAGGTGTTGTTTGGTTCTCATGATCTATGGGAGCTCGTTGAAGGAGGCTATGTCGTAAGCTACTGAAGCAGCTTTATCAAACACTCAGAGAACTCACCTAAAGAAGTCACGAAAGAAAGACAAGAAGATGTTGTTCTTAATCTACCAAGGGGTAGATGAGTCAGCCTTTGAGAAGATTTGTGATGCAAAATCGTCGAAAATGGCATGGGAGGTTCTGAGAAACTCTTATCAAGGTGCAGCCAAAGCTAAAAAGGTGCGGCTTCAAGCTTTGCGGGTAGAGAGAAGATGAAAAATGGAGAATCGATCGTTGACTACTTCTGTCGAGTTCAAACGGTGGCGAATCAAATGAAAAGGAACGGCAAGACGCTTGATGAATTGAGAATAATGGACAAAGTCTTGAGATCCTTAACCTCGAAATTCGATTACGTTGTTGTCGCGATCGAAGAGTGAAAGGATCTCATATCTATTTCTATTGACGAGTTACAAGGTTCTTTACAAGTTCATGAGCAAAGAATGAATCAAAGCCAGAACCAAGGGGATAACTTAATTATCTATTTCCATCGACGAGTTAAAAGGTTCTTTACAAGCTCATGAGCAAAGAATGAATCAGAACCAGAACCAAGGGGATAACTTTATGAGAGCAAGATCTCCAAAGTCAGTTAAACGTTCTAGACGATGGACAACAAGGTCGAGACCGAGGATGGCGAAGAAGAGGAGGCTCCAGAGGCAACTCAAGTTCTAGCAGAGGGCATAAAATATAATCTTTCCAAAACAACTATGATGGTCAAGATCATGAGACTAATCGGGAGCAGTCAAATCTTCAAGGAAGAGGCCGAGCAGCACGAGGTCGAGGTCATGGTAGATACAACTAAGGAGATAGATCAAAAATCCAGTGCTTCAACTGTGGCAAATATGTCGACTATAGTTATGACTATCGAACCAGGCATGCAAAGAATATAGTAGAGAAGAGCAACTATGCAGCAAATGAAAAAGCAGATGGCTCACCTGTTCTCTTGGTGTCCAAGGGCCAAGAAAGAAAAAACAACCATACTTGATTTCTGAATTCAGGAGCAAGCAATCACATGTGCGGCGTCAAAGAGTATTTCACAAATCTAGACCAGTTCTGTCGGTGGAGAAGTCACTTTCAGAGATCATTCGAAGGTCCCCGTTAAAGAAAAAGGTGACATCCTTATCAAGACAAAAGTAGGTGACGAGAGGTACATATCTAATATCTACTATACTCCTGACTTGTAAACTAATATCCAGAGTTTGGGACAACTCTTGAAAAGAGGATACGAGATCTCAATGAAGGATCTCACTCTCACCATTATCAACAAAGGTGAAATAATAGCTAGAGTCAAAATATCTAGAAATAGACTATTCACCTTAAAAATCATCACTGCTTCTGTCAATTGTCTCAAGTCCATCATCGTGAACGAGTCATGGCTCTGGCACTTGAGATTGAGACATCTAGCATTCAGTGGTCTCAATCTTCTATGGAGGAAGAACATGGTGAAGGGGCTGCCTAAGACCAGCTATGCGAAACATAGAATGAGGTTTCTTGTTGGAAAATCAAGAAGAGCAACGTATTGGAGTTGGTTCATACCGACATTGCTAGACGATTTGAGGTTACTTCGTTGGGAAGTAACAAATATTTCTTGACTTTTATTGATGATTATAACAGAAAGTGATGGATCAATCTCTTGAAGCAGAAATCATAAGCTTTGGAGAAATTCAAAGAATTCAAGGAGATGACAAAGAAACAAAGCGGACACCACTTGAAGGTACTTCGGTGTGATCGTGATGGAGAATACAACTCGAAGGAGTTTGAAGAATTCTTCAAGAGGAATGAGATCATCCATCAACTCATAGCAGCCTATAGAGGAAGAACCGCACCATCCTCAACTTGGATACAAGCATGATGACGTGCAAGTACTTACCTAAGACTTACTGGGCAAAGGCTGTTGATTGTGTCATGTTTCTTCTCAAAAGATTTCCAGCCAAGAGTGTCAGGCTCATAACACCTTTGGAGATGTGGAGTAATTTGAAGGCAAGCGTCAACCATCTGAAGGTGTTTGGGTGCATTGCATATATGCACATGTTCCGGAGTAGAGAAGAAGGAAAATAGATGATCGAGATAAGAAATGCATCTTCGTTGGATATGACAGGAGAACGAAGGCGTACAAGTTGTTCAATCCTATCACCAAGAAGCTGATTATCTAAAGAGACGTCGAGTTCGATGAAGAAAACTATTGACGTTGGAGCGCTGAGGAGAAAATAAAAGGAATTTTTTTCGATACAAAAGGTGAGAGCCTCGAAGAAACCCAAGATGAACCGGCCCAGAGTCCGCCAGCCATCCCAGCTTCGTCATCAGCTATCTCTATACCTTTGTCATCAAGGACATCATCAACTTCCAGCTCAAGTGAAGGCATCTCTTCAAGGGGAGCACCTCGAAAGATTAGAAGTCTTAGAAACCTATATGACGAAACTGAGCCTGTTGAAACGACGTAAGATTACTCGCTATTCTGTGTAATTGTAGAATGTGATCTGACAACTTACAATGAAGTTACAAAAGAATCAAAGTGGAGTAAAGCCATGGACAAGGATATCGATTTAATCAAAGGGATGACACGTGGGAGTTGATGACGTTGCCAAAAAGACATAAGCCCATCGGAGTCAAATGGATGTACAAAACGAAGACCAACCAAGAAGGCAAGGTGGAGAAGTACAAGGCCAGGCTAGTGGAAATGGATACGCTCAACAAGAAGGCATTGACTATGAAGAAGTTTTGCTCCGGTAGCAAGGATAGACACCATTAGGTTGATCATTGCACTAGTTGCACAGTGCAAATGGAGTATTTACCAGATGGATATGAAATCGGCACACTACAAAAAACTATACATAATCGCGACGGAAATGATCCGTAGCAAAATAAATATTTTCCGTCAGGTTATGAGAAGAGGTGTACATACAGCAACCGTCAGGTTATGAGAAGAAGCGCCAATAATACAAGGTGTACAGATTGAAGAAGGCATTATACGGGTTAAAGCAAGCGCCCAGCGCATGGAATATGCGGATCGATTCCTACTTCGAGAAGAATGGGTTCCAGCAAAGTCCCCATGAGCATTCTCTTTACACCAAGAAGAGCGGAGAAGATATTATGGTCATATGTCTCTACGTGGATGAT
The DNA here is from genome assembly GCA_035668315.1 of Drosera spatulata. Taxonomy (NCBI): domain Eukaryota; kingdom Viridiplantae; phylum Streptophyta; class Magnoliopsida; order Caryophyllales; family Droseraceae; genus Drosera; species Drosera spatulata. Next base: position 3,131 of record JAOVYX010020996.1, on the reverse strand, counting down.
ATGTTCTTCACCGGCAGCAACCCAAAGATGTTCGAAGATTTCAAGAAGTCGATGATGAAAGAATTCGAGATGATAGACATAGGAGAGATGTCCTACTCCCTTGGTGTGGAGGTGAAGCAATTCGAAGAAGCAATCTCTTTTTGCCAGAAGAAGTATGCTAAGCACATACTCGAGAAGTGCAACATGAGCGACTGTACCCCTGCTGAGACTACATTGAAGCTACATCGTGATTCACCAGGAAGCCCCGTGGATTTCACCCTGTTCAGGAGGCTTGTTGAGAGTCTGCGGTACTTAACCATCGCTAGATCTAACATCATGTATGCTGTTGGACTCGTGAGTAGATACATAGAGGAGCCAAAGCAAGAACATTTCAAGGCTGCAAAAAGAATTCTGAGATATGTCAAGGGGAGCATCGATGAAGGATTTCTCTATATGTCGACAGAGGATCCAAGATTGATGGCATATACAGACAGTGACTATAGAGGTGATCTTGATGAGAGAAAAATCACTTTAGGCTATGTCTCTAGTTTGGACCACCTACATTTTCTTGGTCATCGAAGAAGCAATCGGTGGTTGCCCTATCAACCCGTAAAGCTGAGTACATCGCTGGAACGAGTTGTACTTGTCAAGTTATTTGGCTCAGAAACTAGATGGAGGAGTTGAATGTTCAACAAAAGGAGTCTACAACTTTATACATCAACAATAAGTCTGCCATTAAACTTGCCAAGAATTCAATGGCACATGGAAGAAGCAAGCATATTGAGACACGGTTTCATTTTCTACGGGACCAGGTGAAGAGAAAGAGAGTGAAGGTAGTCTATTGCAGCATCGATGAACAAGTTATAGATATTTTTACCAAGCCACTGAAAACCGTTGTATTCGAGAAGCTCAAGATCAAACTCAGAATGTAAAATGAGTTTGAGGGGGAGTGTTTGCTATCAAACACGTTTTGCTTAAAGTAAATGACAAGGATTTTTTATTGCAGTAAATGAGGATGAGTTTTGTTTGCGAAATAAAAAATGCAGGGGATAAACAAGTGACTATTAAATGACGGTAATGAATTGTATTGTGTACGATATAGAACTTAAGTACTATGTAAAGAGAAGATTGTGCCTAGGAAATACCAAGCTCCTCTCTCGCATTCAATAATCAAGAACAACGACAAAAGCTTAAGTTGTGAAGTTTCTTAATAAATATATCTCAAGTATTTTTTGTTCTATCAACACTTACCATTTTACTCTATCCCATTATAAATGCAACACTGTCTTTTTTGAAAATGCTTTGGATGTATAATGACTCAAATGTTCTCAATTACTTTTCAAGTGAGGAAAAGGAATCAAATTTTCCAACCAAAACCACACATCAAGTTTGAATTTTGAAGATTTTGCATGTAATTTCAAAGGCAAATGAGTAATTTGTAATTTAGCTAACATAACCATTAAAATACGCATCAAGACAAAACGTTATATTTTTTGTGGGATGGAGGATAAGATACTCCTTTCTTTTCTTCACGATTGATATGAATAACCACTCAACTCATCACATACCTCAACATATATAACTACTTATTCGTTTGTAGGAAAAATATTTGAGTGGCCATGCATGTAACTTTGGAACTAGACATGCAAACATAATACCAGGAACAATACAAATGCCTACACATATATGTATACATTTATTAGTTACTCAACGCAATAATAATTGCAACATGAAGCAAGTTTTTCGACCTTCCAATAAGATTTCAAGTAAACCATATATAGTCGTGTGTGACCACTACTCTTGGTCGAACAGTCCTTCATTGCCGTACACTGTTATACACATTTCCATTTTTTTAATTCTTATGTACAACAATTGATATGACACGGGATTTTATGTGTATATTATATTTTATAGAATTTGATGAAAAACAAATACTCCCTTCATTCTATAAAGGATACAGCGGATTGATTTGGTACACGTGTTAATGCAAAGTTTGACACACGTGTAACGACGATCAATCGTAATTTTTTTTGTAAATTTATTATAAAACATCAATGGTTGAATAAGTTATGTACTTCAACCTAATATATATTGCGGAATGATCAGACGCGATTTGATATAAAAACAAGATTATTCTTGTATATAAAATACATATATGTTGTATATTTTATGGGACGGAGGGAGTAGTATTTTTCTTAGTGATAACGAGTTTATTCTACTAGTTGATAGAAAAATTGGTGAAGTGTACAGTAACGATTTGATTTTTTTATGTTAAAAACTTTCATAAAACAAAAATATTATACTTATTTTGAAACGATTCAAAAAATAAGTGTAGTATTTTTTATACGATTGAGAAAATATTACAATGTAATCAGAATATCCTAATTTGGAAAGGCTAGCTAGCTATATATCCTTGCTAGATTTTTGGGATCCACAAGCTGCCAAGAATCTAAGATGGAATTCCATACCCAAAAAAAAAAAAAAAAAAGAATCTAAGATGGAATTTACAACTAGACGATAATGTTGACTTTAATATAACTAACCCCAAATATTAGCTAAATTAAGCATTACTCCCTCCTCTCATTTTACTTGGAATCATTTGACTCCATAAGAAATTTTAAGTGTGTGTTAAATTTTTATAAAATTTATTAAATAAAGAATATTTTTTCACTAATGATAAGGTTTGTTATAGCAACTATAAGATGAGATAGTGAAGGGTATAATAACAGATAATAATTATTTTGATATTTGTATTTAAAAAGTTTATAAAAATGATAAAATTATAAATAAATTGAAACAACATAAAAAAAGATACTATATTTGAAGTATAGCGGAACGGAGGGAGTATATGATAAAATTTCTTATGTTGACCATGATTCATCTAGCAATGCACATCAAAAGTAAAATTACAGTGAGAAATGTGATCTGAAAATCAATTTACAAAGATCAATCATGATCTTCGTAAAGTGACACATCATTCTCAAAGTTACTCATAGAACATTTTTTAAATAGATCAACCATATATATAGATATATATATTATAATAGAAATGTTTACGGCGGATTAATTTCTTCTAAAGATAATTGTCGGAATTAACAAAATAGTAAAATATTTTAGAGAGAGATTAGAGGGAGAAAAAGAGATTTTCTTCT
>JAOVYX010020995.1:0-16313 GCA_035668315.1 Drosera spatulata | reverse complement strand
GACACAAGTAGGCCTGCAAAGTGCAAGTATTGCTTTGTTTACATTCTTCATCATGAGGTTCAACTACTATAGTATAGTTTATTATCCAAATCCAACAGCTCCATGTCTAGAAGAGTTATAACGATGGTAGGTACTTCTTCAATATGTGATCAAGGTTTCACTCAAATCACGCTATCAGATAATCGACATCACCAGAGAGCATTAGAAAACAACTTCACTTATCTGAGTTGTTGCGCATCTTCACCGATGCAACATCTAATTAAACCAAACGATTAGTCAAAGTCAAGTTTTCAATCTCCTAACCAATTCTATGCTCTGATTCTATATCATTAACAACAATAACAATAATGATCGAGGCATTGTCATCACTGATTAAGTCCAAAAAAAACGAGATATATGCCATTATTCTTATTGTGAACAACAAATAGATTGTTTTCCTTTCTAGATTTATACCCGATCTCACAATTTTATCAATCTTATTCCACAACTCTGTTAAACTGCTCGTACGCAGAACAGCGCGATGAAACAGGCCATTCATGATGAAGATAATGACCGGCCATTTACAGGCCCAAACAGATTGAGACAACAAGTGATACTACTACTGCGAGGCACAGTCAGCAATGGAATCACTTTAATCACCCTTTTTTTTCAAGTGACTGCTAACCAAGATTTCACTATTATTCTTGCCTTTGCCAAAAACCTGTGACTTGTCCTTCTCATTGTCTTTGGTTCCAACAAGTTATTTAAGTTGTTTTTATGGTGTTTTTAACCTTTTCAAGTTTTTTGAGTGTTTTAAGCTCATTTCAATGCTTTTTTAATAATTTTCAAGTTATTTGCGGTTGTTTATGGTGTTTTTAGCCTTTTCATGTGTTTCTGAGTGTTTTAAGGTCATTTAAAGATTGTTGTCGTTGTTTCTTGTGTTTTGTAGTTATTTGAGATTGTTTTGTGATGTTTTTAGCCCTTTCATGTGTTTTTGTGTGTCTTGAGCTCATTTCAAGACTCTTTTCCTGTTTCTTTTTGTTTCAAAGTTTTTTGAGATTATTTTATGATGTTTTTATCACTTTTCATTTTTTGTGCGTTTTGAAGTGAATGGAGTTGTTCTTTTGATGTTTTTAGCGTTTTCATGTTATTTGAGTTGTTTTTGTGGTGTTTTTAGCCTTTTCAAGAGTTTTTGAGTGTTATAAGGTATTGCATTGCTCTTTTCACAAGTTTCAAGTTATTTGAAGTTGGTTTATTATTATGTTTTTTACGCTTTTCATGTGTTTTTGAGTGTTTTAAGGTCATTTAAAGGCTGTAGTCGTTGTTTCTTGTATTTTCTAGTTATTTGAGGTTGTTTTGTGATGTTTTTAGACTTTTTATGTGTTTTTATTTGTGTTGAGCTCATTTCAAGGCTCTTTTCGTTGTTTCTTTTTGTTTCCAAAAAGCAAAACAAAAGCAAAGCCAAAAAAAAATAAAAAAAAAATCAAAGAGGACAATACCATACCATGCTTTGGCAGATTACCAAGGAAGGAAACCATATCAGCTTTATCCAGTCAAATATCATTAGCTTACCAAAAATAAAAAGAGAATAAAAGTGTGTTAGGTGCGCACAAATCTATTTAAATATATAAATCGATATTTATTTTTCTTGATATCAAATTTTGATTTTTTTTATATCAAGTTTAGTTGATCATGTATTATACGTCTTATTATTTATGATTATGAATAAAATATATTTAATATGCATTTAAACTTTATTTTTTTAAAATCCAATCAGTTTCAAATATGTAAAAAAGAAATATAAGAATAAATATTTTATGATGTTTTTTTTAATTTAAGTTATCATCACAAATGATCAAACAAAATATTAAATGATTATAATAAAAAATTAAAATCAAATTTGGATAATGTATTTTTCATAAGAACGAATATCACATTTTTTTTTATTACGAATCAATACAAAATATATACTCCTCTTCAATAATCTTAAATCATACATATTTAATTCATAATAATAATAATAATAATCATATATATTATGCTCACTAATAAATTACCGTAAGTACAAATTTAGCAACAAAATTTATAAGATATTTATTAAAAAAATTTACATGTAATTATTTACAAAATGATCAATATTGATAAAAATCTATTGATATATTAAAACCAGGTTTAGGACTTATGATTGATTAAAGGGAATATTACGTTAGACTGAGAGATTTAAGAAATTCGTGACAAAGGGCTGAAATGGACAATTATATACTGAATCGTTTTATTACGTTACCCATGACCGCTTTATATGAACTTGTGTACACAAGACACCTAACTGCAATAATCTAACTACCACATTAGAACTACTTGATTACAACAAAAATGACGAACCTGTGATACAAAAAAGAAGGGGACTATTCATAATCAAGGAATCGAGTGGTTAAGTTAACAAACCAAATCCAAGTTCTGTGCGAGAGCGGAGAACCTGAATTGACAGGCACTAGGATTTGAGCCAGATGATTGATCATGGGGCCAAAAAGGAAGTCATAAGAACGTTGTGTCGAAAACGGAGCTCCCTTTATTGTACATGGAGCTAGATTCCTGTTAACTTTGATGAACATCAACAGAACTTCACACCTGAAAAAAGATAGATGCATTAGCAAAGAGTATATTAGAATGTAGCTAAAGAGAAATTCAAAAGAAACAATGAGACCGACCTTTTTTCTCGGACCATGAGCAAGCAATGTCGGTGTCGTTCTTCCAGGGTTATGGTCTTTCCCTGCGATAACTCGGTCCCGTAAAGTTCGGGACGATATAGGGGAAATGAGAAAGAAAATATTTACGTGAGAAAAATCTGATTCACATATTGGACTAAAACAATGATTTCACAGGTCATATATCGAATTCTGATGCTATTTTCATTCTACAAGTATGGCTAATAATGTACCATTGCGGAAAAACAAAGGGTATGGCTAATATATCAAAGGTCATTGTAGAATGTATGGCTATTTTCATTCTGATGCATCATCATTCTACAATCATCATCCGATGAACCCCATCCAGAGAAGTCACTAGGCCTGACATCACTGACCCTGGAGTCACTTCCTCGATAGTCACTGGCCTGTAGTCACTCGGCCTATAATCACTCGCCTTAAAATCGCTTGTCCTGTAGTCACTCGGTCTGTGGTCACTGGCCTCCGACCAAGCATTACTCGATCACACACACTATAGCGTCTATCAAGGCTAGGTTGTCGAACTGTGGAGTCCTTACTCGAGATGCCAGGGCCTTGGACCGATCGCCGAGGAAGGAAAGACGCAGCTACCGGCCTCGTTGATCCTTCAAAGTCAATGTTCATTTCCACAATCGGATTAGGAGATGGTGTGTGATAACCACTACTTCTGCCTATTCCAGGAATATCATTGAGTGACTTTCTAACAATAGATAGCCACTTCTTTGCAGGACCATTGTCTTCCGCCCCAAGATGTTACTGGCATTCAGGGAAACAACTTCTCGAAATCTACAACATAAAAACCGTAAATGTTGAAGCAAAGAGTCAAACGCCAGATTAAAAAAATAGGAAAAAAGCGAGGAAAGGAACAAACCCACGAACATATATGTCAGTTGGGGACGAAACATGAAGCCAATCATCCAACTTACGGGGTTCTCTCACCCACATTCCAACTAGCAACAAAGATACTGAATCAAGAGATGAAGCCATTAGCACCACCATCAAAGCGAGCTAAAAATCAGTAAAACTTTGGATATCAGACTAAGGAACTGCTTTACCTATAGTTGTGTACATCTATGATCTTTGGATGATCAAGATAGTCTATTCCCCGCTTACTTTGATCCGTGTGCTTGACGTATTTCTCCGCAACATCCACATGAAGACACACGATAATCATAGACACGCCACCCTCTCCACCTAATAATGCGAACTTAGAATAGAGAAAAACAAGTGAGTACAACCTTGCTCGATCGTGAATATCTCCATTTCCGCCCAGCTTTTCCTCCAATCAAAGTCGTCTCCTACAAATCATTAAGCAACAAGGTGCTATAAGGCACAGCTTGAAGAAGCTACAAGTAGGCAATAAATGGAAGAAACCAGATCGAAAATCCGATAAGATGACAACGAGGAAACCTTTTGAATTTATTACCATAGAAAGCACGGCCAACTTTATGAGACTGCTACTAAAATCAAATGAATCAGACCAAAGTTCTCATATTTAGAACAGCCATAATGAGGAGATATACCACGAAAAGCAATTCAAGATTTAACCCAATTGCAAGTACTCAACATTAAAAACCATCAAGGGCACCACATTACCACTTTAGAAAAATCATGGTGTCCATGTTATTCAAAAGATAACGCAAATGAATGAATTGCAGGCAGAACATAGTCAAGATAGTTAGAATCGAGATTCTAATAGCGACTCTTGAGTAATTGGAATCGTATGATCAGACTACCTTTCATAGAGGGGAAACCTAGAATCATTAGAATCGCGATCTTGATTATTTTGATTGAAGGGCAATTTACCTCCATAAGCAACCTCATCAGCTTGGTAGTCTTCAACTTTTCTCTTGATGGTGAACCACTTTCTAACCCATGATTTTGACCAAGATAACTATAAAATCACAAGAAACCAACAAGACCAGTTCAACGACAACATGAGACAACAAAAAAACTTCAAACAATATAATGATCACAATGAGTAAGATTTCACAGGAGAAATTAAAAGATCACAAAAATCAACACAAACACAAAAATAGAAGAGAAGGGCAAAAACCTTGTTTTTTTTTTTTTTTTCAGTTCTCATCTCTTATTTTCTTCTTCATTCTTGCAGCATCTCTCTTCTTCCCTCCCAACCCAAACAAAAGGTACCAAAATCTCTCATTTGAATGAACCAACAACACCCACAAACCTCAAACAACACAACCCATCTCCTCAAAACCCCAATTTGGGCATCCAATCAAACCTAAGAAAACAAGAAAGATGAACACTTTTGCCTGCTAGAGCTATTAGTCTATCTGGGTCTAACCAAAATGAGGCAAAAGACTGAAGCATTAATGGGGATTGGACCAAACTACCAACAAAAAACTAATGGGTAATCATGAATGTTGGTTTTGGTACAGTAAAAAAAAGAAGAAGAAGAAACCCGAAACCGAAAGACAATGGGCAAAATTTGAAGGCACCCACGACAATTACAACAACAACAATTCAGACACTTGAATGCTGGGCAACACAGTGTGATGGAGTGTGATGGGATCTTTAAGGGTTAAAAGGAGAGCAATGAGGGGCAAAGTGAAATAAATTTAAACAGAAAAATTGAAGCTTAAAGTATAAATAGACATGTACATATAGTATCTGGAGAAGGCAATGATGACGTGTTATTATTGAAAGAGAGTTGTGATTTTGAACAAAAATGAAAAGTGACTATGCTTTGTTGTATTGAATCTTTGAAGTGGAGGAAGATGTTGTGTTGAATGTGCTTTTTCTTCTTTGTTTTAGGGCAAGGGGCCGCCCCAATATGATGGGCAAACGGGAATGTTGTGGGTTTCCTTTATCATTTGGTTTATCCTAAGTTGTAGATCAAATAATTCATTACACTATTTCAATGAACCTTTATGAGTATTTAGGTGTCACTTACTTTTATGTGCTCATTTGACGATTTGTATCTTCGTCTTAAAGAACAACCCAAAACTAAATGATACTCCTACAAAAGAAAAATTTTAAAACACCGGGTGAGAAAATTATGGTTCATCACACTGATTCTATTATGTTAAATATGTGTTCCGACAACCAGTATCATAAATAAATAAGTATGTCGTAAGAAATAATATCGTTTTTCAAACATCAACTGAGTGTAAGGTTATGACGTGTGTTCAAAATCGGTTTATTGTCCCAAAAACATGTAATGTTCGACATGGGCCTCTTGTCTTGGAAATCTTTCGCATTTCATCTGAGTGCAATCAAACTTCGAGTAATCTCTAGGTGAAAGTCCACTGCTGTTTCACATGAATCAGGAGACGCAGACAGTGGTAGCGAAATTCCTAAAAATTTCCACACACTGTACAGTGAACAATGGTTAGCCATCAATTGGCTGCCTCAGAATCACATCACACAGTTAATTCTGCAGCTGGGCCTTATGATAAAATGATACAAACTGAGTATCATTTTATTTTCAATCAGCATCCGCGATAATTTGAGTCACTATCATCACGGGATAATCGATAGCGACCGCTTTGAATAATGCGCGTACACACTGTTGAGCTCCTTCCAAATAGTAATAGTGTAATACTCCTTGTAAGATTCATTTCAAGTAATGTTATGCCATAAACATGGAAATGTGCTTGACCAGAGATACCACTCGAATCATTTCTATAACGTTGGTGTTAAATAAGACCAGATATGGTTCCGCCATATTGTTCGGAACTTCAAACGGACATTGTTGTTCACGGTAACGCTGGATATGGTCTAATAACTTCTATCAAGTTTCATTCTGAAAGACATAAAGATCAAACTATCTCTAAATGGATGGAGAGATTGGCAGAATCATGATCAAGAATAGTGAATACAAACAAGTGTCCTGAAAGTGATGTTTGTTCAAATTGGGGGGCATGCGGGGGAAGCATGCACGCATAAGTGAAGAATCTAGATTCGGATGGCGACCGTCTGCCGACGCATGCGGCTCCTTTCTCGGGCCAAACACCCTTTTTCTCCGCCACTTCCTTCCCACTTCTCCATTTTTCCATTTTTGTTAACCACCGGTGGATTTGTGTCATAGGAGTATATCAGATTCGTGCAACATAAACAATCTATGACAATAATTAGTAGGAATGATCGATATTTCACATTGCAACAATTCCGGAATACGAGATAATTCGATTGGAGTATTCATTATGAGACACTAACAATCTACTCTTTCCGTTCCGAATTATAAATAATAATTTTAAAAATACATTTATCGAGGTGAAGTTTGATTTACGTCGTGAGATGATTAAACATCATCTTTTAAATTATCGTGAAACACTAATAATAATTTAAGATATGTACTCTAATCTAATCTTAATAACATAATTTTCTTATGTCATTAAGACCACATAAAAAGTTTCTACCTCAAAAACCCACATTAAAAAACATTGAGAAGAAATTTTAGTACAATGTTTTTTTTTCTTTCTTCTCTCTGATAATTTTTTGGTCGAGTAATTACAAACATTGTCCATTGAGTTGCATGGACTACTTATCTTAAGCCAAGAGCTTAATGAAATGTTCTCCTTCACGTCTACAGATTTTTGTGATGAGAGCTTGTGGGATCAAATATTTTGTAAAAATTTAATGCAGATGTAAGTGAACGTGGGGAACGTGACCAAATGGTGGTGTCGAGATCTTAACCATGTCGACAGTGTCGTTAGCAGGCTTAAATATAAAACTACTGATTGTTAACGCTCCTTTAAAAAAAGCCACTAGTTAATTAAGAAAATTTATTTATTTCTATACTTTTCAGTTATTGAATTTGGAGCTGCATCACGCAAAGAATGCCACTGGCTCTTCAATCATGGAATTTTGTCCACACTTTAAGTATTAAGTTCACACATCATGTAAATTATAATGCTTTGATTCGATACGATAATTTATATGTATTTTGAATTAATAAAGAATTACAATGAGAGAGGAAAAGAAGAAAAAGAAATGATGATGGGTGAGTTGATATGATATAAAATAAAGATATTTAAGTACTTTTATATGAAAAAAATTATTAAATATTAAAATATTAAAATCTAAATAAGACATAAAAAATATTATAATTTGAATAAAATAGAGAAAGTACTAATTTTTAAACACATTTGGCATGTATGATATCGATCAATGGAATAGGAATGGAAGTTTCTATAATTTATTTTGAGAAATGTTTTGAGAAATGCTATTTATAAGGGCGGATTTGTAATTGTCAAAACAGGCTGTGAGAAAGAATATTTTAATCAAAAAAATATTTATGAATGTCTTAAAAAAAAAATTTCATCTTAAAAATATCAATTGGTTTTGTTTTGATCAAAACGGGAACACATAGCTTTCATTCGTTAAAAGAAGTTTTACATGTCATATGTACGTTAGTTGTCTTTTGGTCCATCAAGGCGTATAGCCGAGCTGGAAGACTAGGATCTAGGATTGCAACATATTGCTACTTATTGCTTAGGATACGCTATACTCTAAGCCGAATCTAACACAACAAGATCAATTTTGCTATCTTTTTTCTATAATCAATTGATATACGATTAAAAGAATCGAATAACAGACGTGTAGATCGCGCACTGCTAATCCCTCCCCCCTACCCCACCCGGTATTAATGTTCCTACCACATGGATTGATGTTCATCAACCCATTCCTCAATTCAAGACGAACTGCATAACTATCGATCCTCAATTGAGATATAGGATAATGAAGATGTAGAAATAGTTGCACAAAATGATTCCAAACATGGACAATAACTATTTCACGACGTTCTTGGACTTCAATTGAAGGGGACCTCAATGACAAATGCGTAAAACAAGCCGAAATATTTGTATCGAATATATGCAATACAACTTCGAAGATATGAATAAGAATTATTGATAATTATCACATACGTATATGTCATAATTATTATGGAACGAAAGAAAAATATTTGTTTAAAATATATTTTTTATATTCAATATTAGTCTTATTTTGTAGATATTGATGTGTGGATTTCAAATATATATTTATTTTTAATATTTGATATATATATATATATATATATTAAAAATTATAAATAATTATAAATATTATATAAAAAAAGGGTAATTTAGGAAAGAAAAAGAATAAAAAAGGCCCGCCCGGGGATTAGCAATTTCGTGTAGATCAGACTCATTTTTACCAGCAAGGTTAAATTGAGCTCATTACTTGCTCCTATTTCTCAAACAACAATCATCCATTGTTGTTCATACTCTTTTTGGAATAAGAAACTTTGATTGATCTTGTTGGGGTCACTGCGCGTGAATGCGAATACCATCATTGATGCTGATGCATTAACTCACAGCTTAGTGCAAAGTATATAGTCCATGATTTTCCTCCAATACAGTATTTTCTTCGTCCCACATATTTTATATCGTTTTGATTATGTACATATATCGATGTAAAATTTAACAAGCGTGCAACGACGATCAAACGTAGTGTTTTATAAATTTATCGTGAAATATCAATGATTGTGTAAATTATGTATTTTAACCTAATATATATTGCGAAAAGATCAGACGTTATTTGATATGAAAACAAGATTTATATTTCTATCTTTAAAATAATTCAAATACGTTGTAAAATATATGAGATGAATAGAATAATAAAAATGTCTCCATCTAATCATTCAATTTTTCAATAAAATGAAAACATACAAGTGGAATATTAATCCCAGTTATTGACCCCTCAAAAGTGTAATCTTGGGAGATCCGTTTGCCATACTCTAATCCACATCAAAATGTGAGAAGCATGTGAAGTTTTTACTATCATGGTTATTAAAAAATAATCTGGGAGAATATTCATAAAAATTAATGTAGTTAACCATTTCTTTCACTGAATAAGGGGAGTTATTACGTTGATGAGGATAGATAGCGAAGATTCCACTTGGCTTGGTCGTTCATTTAACATAAGGCCCTTATACATAGTTGGAGGTGTCCATATATACGTGTTTGATCGTCAAAATGATAAGGATAGCCACATAGGACATTTTGTCTTCGATCCGTATCAACTCCGCCGTGCCCGCTCCTCCGCCATGTCTCATTCTGATGTTACGATAATGTGGTCTGACCATGACCACGAAAAATTCGAGATGGTATTGCCACATCAATTTACTTTTGAGGTTATATATGCGGGACTCTTAAGTAACATCGATCGAGAGAAAGAGGAATCACAGAATCAAACTAAACAGAGTGATGTTAGTGAGAAGTTAGTCAATATACGAAGACAAAGTAACCACATAATTCGTACTCTGTTCAATACTTCAATGATAAATGCAACGTTGGTACGAATACGATTGTCTACCAATCTAATATAATCTAATATATATTGTATTATTTAATTTTTTTAAGATAACAAACGACATAGCAGTATGACAGAATATTATTATCATTAAAAAAATTTCAATTAAAAAGTACCAATTAAATAAAATTTAACCTAACATATATCTTAATCTATTAAAATTTGATAATAATTTCAACTAATCTAAACTAAATACAAGCTTTAATATCTTAAATTTAACATAAACTATTTGGATCAAATAAAAATATATAATAATTATAAATACATAATCTTTTACAAAGAAATAATTATGATTAATCTTAACAGTTTTATATTTGAAATCGTTTTTTATTATAATAAAATAATAACTTTTCTCATTATGATAGATTTTATCAAAAAACTAAAAATAAAAATCCTATCATATTCAATATACATTAATCTATCTAGAAAAATTTATTATTGTTTATTTTTATTCATTATATATAACGTGCGGATCAATATTCTAATACTTTTTCATCAAAAATATAGTAGTATGAAATAGATCACCAGATCACACGCACGGAGTTATAGTTGCATAAGCATTGTGCTCAATACGGAACAAAGTTCTGAGATTTGAGATTTCGGCCTCCATTCTCACTGGGCTGGGCTTTCTTATTTGTCGGGTCTTAATGGACTGCTGTGGGCTCTCGTGTTGTTCTTTCAATGTTGTTTATCTGTTTCTCTCTCTCTCTTTACATTTCCCCAATCTAAACCCTTATCCGGTTGCGCTCAACCCAAAGTCATTTGCCGAGGTTCTGATTCTCCGGTTCTAATTCTTTCTCTTTTATCTCGTTGTGAGTTCATGTTCTTCGATTCTACTTGTTTTCAGTGACATGGCGAGGTCATGACAGATATTTTATCCGTTGTAGAAGGATGAAATTTGTTTCATATTGTATTGAGGGTTTACAAAAAGTGACCAGTTTGATTTCAGAGGCTAGCTTTCAACTATTCCGTTTGTTTAATTTGTGTTGCTTTATCATGTTTTGTTTCGATAAGTTTCACGGGAAATGATATACTGATAGCATTGTTGATGGGCAAGGTTGGTTTGTTTGTGGATTAGACACTTCTTTCAATGAGCGGTTCGAGCGTTCCCCAAGTATCTCTAGCTCCGAGGGTGTGCTGCGTACATGAGATCTTCATGTCTTAGACACTGTTAAGCTGTTAAGTCACGAGCCTATTTCACTAATCGATTTTCTTAAGTGGAATGAGCAACGTAGTTCATGATCTTAACAAGGACATTATGAAACACAGAGCAAAAAGGTTGTTGGGAATCGGTCCGTTTAACCGTAATTTGGAGCAATTTTCGATCATTGGATTGGGACGATTTTGGGCTCATTAGAAAATTTCTAAGTAGATGATCGTAGTATGTTAAAGTTCTCATAATCGATTTCGAATGAATGAGAAATCAATGCCCAAAATAGCTCATATGAAGAGGGAAAACTCATGTGGTCTAATGTGTAAACCACATTGGAGTTTATTCATGGAATAATGCACCTTATATATGGTATGCTTGGAAATACGTTTGAGGGCCAAGGGATACCCAATTTTATGTGAGGGAAGAGCCTAGATGAGACTCACAACACACACACATGCGCGTCGAACCAACTCGGATCAGATCTCGCACGCGGATCCATGAAAATATTATATTTTTTATACAAAATTGTACTCCCTCCGTCTCATATTATAGACCATATTTTTTCATTCGAGCCGTCCCAAAATATAACCAACATATCATATTTAATAATCTTTTCACGAAAAAACACTAAAATAAATCACCATCTATTACAGTACATCCACCACCCCCTTTCTCATCCTCTCTCATTAGATCTCCTAAACCATATATACTATCACTAAAATAATACTATTTTTCATCAAATCCCACAAAAATTTAACACACATGAATGCGCATGTCGGGTCAAACTGATGGTTGTATTATGGGATGGAGGGAGTATTATTTTGTAACGCCTCGAGCTCCGCATCATGCGACACGTGACGTTATGCCGTTACGAACCCGATTCATGACAAGGCTAACCAAACCAAACGGGTTTAGAGATATAGAGAGTCAAGAAAACTACATGTGTTGCTTCCAATCATGATACTTAGCTGATATAAATTCATTCCATACAATAATGCGGAAGCTGTTAAGTTATTGTTTGATGACCTGACTAGATCATACCATATGTTACATAACCGAAAGTCACAAGTTCATTACATTATTCTCAAAATATAAAAGGCATCTAACATCTTTCATGATCGTCCTATAATTCACCTGCAAACGGAATACATAACCAGTGAGCATAAAACTCAATAACCTAGAGTATATGTCTCACATTTGCAGGATACTCCCCCGACTATGGCGAATCGATGAGTACCAAAACTTAGTAGAAAATATACACGTCATATTATATACGTGCGTTTGTATGAATTCATATTTCTTGCGTTTATTGTTATTATTATGGGCCCATGACTTGAGAGATTTCAATGGACTCAGATTACAAGACATGTCAGTCATCAGTCGGGTTACAAGAATTCGTCGATTCGATGCGTACTTGCATGGATTGTACGCCTGTCTTACACTTTAGTAGATAAAGTGCGCTTTCAATGGGCTTGTCGTCTCGCATTTGGATAGTTTTTGGCCTTTCCCAGAGAGTCACTAGTGGTCTTGCCATGTCCGGCCTCAATGCCGCTACATGCATGCTAAGAGGATGGGGGCTGTCCAACGCTTCCTAGTTAGTTTCAATTCATCCGTGACGATGACTCAAAGATTTTGGTCAGAATTCAGTCCCTAGCACTTTCACTTGACATTCAATAGATTCCAAAAAGGGACACCAAGTACGACCTTCTTCCTAACAGTTTCAGCAAAGAGAGATAATGACAGTGCCGAGCTCAATCTCCAAAACATTTTCAAGAGCGTATGATACATAACTTGACATTCCATGAAACATGTGCAGTGTTTAGCCTTTATATTTGAATATGCGTTCATTGTTGGTTCGCATTTCGTTCATTCGTATCGCCAGGCAATGTAATCTCCAACCCGTTCTAGTACTTCCTTTAGCATATGTTATGATGAGATTATTTGATATCATTCACGCATTATAATCACTGATACTTATATTTATAAACATAATAGTTTATTTGAAAAACATAGTTTTACATACATATAGATGTACTATTTATTTGCAAAGCATTGTTTTGTATGATTTGATTTGTTATAATCCCAACACTGTCCCCAGACTAAGCACGTTAAACAGTATCCCGGTCCCGAATACAACGTTGCGTGGTCATATATTTATGTTTAATATCTTGTTTCTATTCGTAAGGATTATATGTCACATATACACTTTTGCATTTAACAGCAGAAAGTAGAAAACAAAAAATAGAACGGCCATGTCACGGATACCCTATATGCCTCCACCCGCTTAAAACACACACATACACGCACATAACCCTAGCCTGCACATCCTTCACCTTAATCCCACACATGAAACTACTCTACACACATGTACACATATATGATGGATATCCTCTTGCATATGCACATCATATTACTTTAACCACTTTCATATGCTCATCACGTCACAACGCACATATACCCAATAACATGAACAAGCCACGATCACGTAGCCCAGCTACGCACAAGCAAACACACCCTGCGTATAGCTCAGTCCCGCACACCATCACCCACACAATTCCTTCCATCATCACCATAACACACATATATGACATCCCGAATACCCCATGCACCAGTTCAAACACACCCATTCCCAGATCGAAAACCTCATTTATAGGACATGAAGCTCATCTCAGTTGAGCTCCCTGACTCCCATGATCAACACACGAACATAAAACGCAGCACACGTATAGCTTAATCCTTGCAAAACAGTTAGCGCAGGTTAAACGAAAGAGACAACCTCATGTCAAGCCGAGATTGGGGATCAGGTTGCCTCAAATGCTCATTTTCCTCGTCGTGAACTTCGTCCTCTGGCTCCTTGCTTGTCACTGCTGCTGCTATCCGTCGTCATCTGACACGTCAAACTTGGCACGTCAAACCTCCCAGTTCGTCGCTCCTGTACTGTTGAATCTGAAGATGACGACGACGACGATCGTGACCGTGACTGTGACCAAATATTGATTTGTTTGATGGCGGCGATACAAGATAGTGACTGACGAGGGTATTAGTGGTGTTAGAGGTGGTGGTTAGCTGCTTGACTGATGATGATGATGACACGAGGATGATGGCAGTGGTGGCCGAGGTGATGGTCTGATGGTGTGTTTGTGAAGGAGGCATGGATGGTTTGGTGGTTGGTGAGGGATTAAAAGGAGATCAGAGGAGTGGAGGGGAAGGGGATGATGAATGATCTGTGGAAGCGATGATGAGATCTTGTGCAGCAAGATTTTTGGTAGGCGTACAAAAAGGGCCTTAACAAGATTTTTGGTGCTATCTTTGTCACTGTTCCTTAACATGTTATATAGACAACAAAAAGGGCCTCCATTTGCATCAAAACGCGTACAAAGAAGGAAGACCACACGGAAAGCAAAAAAACGTGTTCCTCAATTTGAGGCATTGTCCACGGTTGTAGTGGTACATCACAAAGGAGCCGTAGTTGTATCGTGGGAGACGGTCGTCAAGGCTCCGTAGCACCAATGACGAGGTGATAACGTTTTAAGGATAGAGGGATATCCCTTGTCTCGATGATATTTTTCTGATTTGTCAGATCATACTACGATTTCGATTTCTGTACTAACCTACTAACAAAAATGATATCCGATTTAGGTACTCGATTGTTTATAATAGGATAAATTTATTGTTTATGGTTATAGTTCATGGTCATGGGCATGAAAAGAAAGAAGACAATCACAGCAGCGTTTCATCTATCAATGATGCTGGGAACTTATTTATTAGATTAACTGTAATAATCCAAAAATATAGACCTATATATTATTTTTAAAAATAATTAACATCGAGACGAACGCGAATAAAAACATACAATCACGTATTAGGGCTAAAAATTTAGTTCTTAAAATTAAATTCTAAATAAAAATAATAAAAAAATTTGATATATTCGTTTCGACAATTAATACAAATAATTATTCCAAATGTAATTTTAAGATGTAACAAAATCTCAGATTATCCAATTAAATGAAACCCGCCTCCTAAGTCCTTATCCCTTTTCCCCCCTACCCCTAGAAGCACCTAACCCGACCCTTCTTCCTCCCCTTTTCTCCCTCCCTCTCCCACCTTCACACAAACTGCTCGCTATCGTCAGCCTGTCTACGACCATCGTCGCCACCAGCCGCCCAACCCCACCCTCACTTCCCCTACTTCCCGATCTTCCCTCGCCCAAACCACCAAACAACTCCCACCCCACACTCTCCCCGTCACCATCAACCACCTCTGTCGCGTCGTCGCCGGCACATGCCGCCCATCGTCGGACAGCCGCCCACGCTCCTCCCTTCCCTCTCTCCTCTCTTCCCCGCAGCCCCCGACCACCCTCACCACGCGCCGCCTGACCACCTACCCCCATCGCCGCCAGCCGTCCTTCGTCACCACAACCAGCCGGCCAGCCTCCCTGTTTCTCTGTTTCCTTTTTCCCCGAGGTAACTCAACCCCTCTTAGTTTTCCTTGGTTGCGATCTATAAATATTTGTTGATGCAATATGGATTGGATTTGTGATGTGATATGGTATGATATGGTGGTTTACAATGACCCGCAGGATTGTCGCGAGTAGGGGGCCGGGAGAGGCATTGTGTTTGTATGATAATCCATGGGATTTTGATTTGATTATTGGGTTATTGTGAATTTAGGGGCCTGAATGATGTCGTTTCATTGTTGTGATATTAGGATTGTGATCTAGTACCTTTTTTTTCCGGATGATAAACGTAATTGCGAGTTCACGGTAACTCATTTACTACTATTATTCAATTGTTTAATCAAAATAATTAAACATACAATGAAACCATTAGCTTGGGACGCTTACAAGTGTATGATAGGTAGTTTAAAGTTTTTTTTTTTCTATTGAAGTTTGGTACTAGAAAATCAAAATGACTAAAATACTGTAATTTTCTATTTTATCGAATTTCTTACTATCATTATCAAAAATACAAGCTTGGTCTTCGACGATTCTGTAGAGAGCAGAGCAGAGCAGTTCACGTGTGATGGAAAACAAGAACCCATAAACCCTAATTGCTTCTTCAAAAATTCTGCAAGGTATACTTCCGATTCCCCTTAAATTGAAGTCTTGAATTTCCCAACACTGCATGTAGAAATCCCAT
>JAOVYX010020994.1:0-16313 GCA_035668315.1 Drosera spatulata | reverse complement strand
CATTGATTGTATATGACAATTAGCTTAAATCATATTATATCAATTAGCTACTAAACAAAACCACTTAGCACGATTCAGAGCTTTAACCTATGCATATTAGGTGATCAATCTAATAAACACATGCTATATGATAATTCTAGCAGGTTTCATGCATCATTTCATCATCAAACACCTTTGGTTTCTGTCATATAATCAACATCTCATGATCTAAGGTCATCAAAACTAATCAACACATCACTACTAATGAACTACTCGTACATAAGTATTAAACAAAGCATGGAAAGGAACATGACAATGTAAACAAGCATTCTGCAGAGATTGAATAACTGAGAACGAAGGTTTTACAACGCACGTAGTATTCCAAACTAATGTCCAAAGGAATCCTATGCATTTGCAGATCAGAACTCTTCAAAATTCCCTCCAAGGCTCCTCCTCTTTGATCTCGCCTCCATTTGATCGCCTCTGCCATCACTCAGCGTTTTCTTCTCTGTATTCTGCTTAGAAAAACCCGAGGACATGTATTTATAGGCGAGGGTTTGAGTCGAGATCAATCCGACAGTTGAAATCTGCTGTTTTGTATCTGAAGCCACATTGCGGCCGCAACCATGTCAGTCACGCCCGCGACCAGTTAAATAACATGGAATTTTCTGAACTACTCCGTCACGCCAGCGACCTCCAGGGCGTCGCGCCCGCGACACAGGTCTTGCCCGTGACACAATTGTCGTGGCCGTGACCACTGTTCCCGCAACCTTAAAACTAACATAGAAAAATACTAAACCACGTTCAAAAATTCTAGAAACTTAAACAAGACATCTAAACATGCTAATCTACCTGAATGCTATGAAACTTTGCCGTATAAACTCTCGAAGCACGTGAAACGACGATGAATCGTGAAATCCAACTTTTTGAGCTCATGACTTGCCATTTTCTTCATCCTTCTTCATTTTTGCTCCTAACTTCGCACCAATCTGCCAAAAACATAAAAACACAGCAGTACCAACATTTCAAGATAAAAAGACGCTAAAAATATAAAATTGATAATACAAAAGGACTAAGACAAACATTTAGAATAAAGAAATGATGTGTGTTTTCATAGACATCAGTAAGGAAAATTTGTTTGGGGATTTTTCTCTCAATTTGGCATTAAAAAAAAAAAAAGACCAATTGAAAGGACAATTTGGTCCAAAAGAAACTTCTCAAATGCAATATAAATATATTAAAATCCGATTACATAAAACAACTTGTATTACACATTCATCAAATATAGTATAAACATGATAAATATGTTCAAATCAGGTTACATAAAACGTTCATACAATTGTGTGCTAATTGAATTGAAGTAACACATCAACTCTTTATGTGAAATTGTCATACAATAAACCCACATATGTACATCAACTTCACAATCGATGGTAAGTTTATGAGACTACCATATCACACTACGTCCAATGTCACATTTGTTGATAACTTCATATTTGTTCATGAGACTTCTTTGGCACATCTGTCCATTTAAGTTTTGAATCAACATGAATAAATATGAACTCACTTATATCAACTTCACAATTGTTTATGAGACTACCTTGCTACTTTGTCCATATAAGTTTTGAATCAAAATCAAATTATCGTAAAATAAAGTAATACATCGACTTCACGTTTGTTGGTAACTTTACCAAAAATCTTTATGGGACTTATATTATCTTCATAAGAGAAATACCATTTCATATAGCAGGATGACATAGGTAGTTTGGAATATTGAAAGAATATGATAACTAAACCAAGATGTAGTACACAATAACTAACAATGCAATATAAGAGGGAATAAACACATGAATCTAAACAAAAGATATAGTACTTAAATTGAAATTGACAACACACAAAGAAAAGCTTGCTCGCCATTTGGTACACAATGCCGTATAAGACAGAATAAACACATAAATCTAAACAAAAGGTGTAGTTCTTAAACTAAAATTGGCAATACATGAATAACAACTTGCTTGTCATTTGTGCTCAAACACATCAACTTAACAGTGTAGACATCAAAATGCCGACCGACTAATTAAATAAGATGTCTTAAATAAGATCATGAGTATTTATGTGACATTTCAATGTAACATAGATAGTAAACAAGGTCAAATCAATAGAAAAATAAATGATTAGACCTTAAATAAATAAATAAATAAGTTAATAATCGGTCCGTTCTCAAATTGAAGCTCAATCTCTAAATAACTCAAAATATACCCAAATCCCAACCCAAAATAGCTCTGAAGCATATCAATAAGGGGAAACAAAAATTTCAAGATCAGTTACATGACCCATATCTGCGGATCGTTCGGCTTCAAACAACCATATCCATCTTAAAACTCCATCATCTCCACTACACCACTACTCCACTAACCCATGATTTATTTTCTTATCCTATCTAAATCAACCCCATAAATACCCATAATGAGATAGGAAAAGATCATAAAACAATCACATCTCAACATCAAAAAATACATCAAGCAATCGTCGAACATCACCAACTCGTCGATCACAAAATCTCATCATCAGAGCGACAACATCAAATCACACCAAGCACATCAAGTCTCACGATTCATCATATCATTAAATCCCATCAAGGATCCAGCGGGATCATCGATCATCACCATCAAAGCTCAACAACGCAAAGCCAGCATCACCATCGAACAAAATCGTCAAATATCATCCATCATCAAAAGCGCATACAACCAGCCAAAAAGGTGTGTAGTTTCCCTCAAGATATCAACGTCTGCCTACGAAGTTTGCTGGTCACAAGCTGATCAGGTCCCACTACGAAGTTTGCCCCGATGACAAGGCGAGGCGATTCGTAGCTCGGAGCTCCTCGTGAAGAAACCAGGCCCTGTTCTGGTGCTGTAGCAAGTAACCTCAATGTAGTCAAGCTGAGACGAAGCCCCAATACGCCTTTCACAAGAAATGAGTAGGAGGACGAATCAGACGATCTGTCTCTTGCCATTGCTTTTGTAGCTGCTCTGAGAACAAGGTCTATTCTAAACCGTTGTTTCACATAAACAATGCAAGTCTTGTTTGAGCTTATCCTTGTAGATGTATGTTGGTGTCTGTAAAGGCAATCCAAATCATCAAGTTAAACCATGCTAAAATCAAACTTAATGCTCAAGTTATCAATGATTAAATTAGAGTGACTTTGATGGCCCTCGACATGACCTGCACCTGCCATGCTACTAATTGTTTCATGTTTATCATACAGCCGGTTCTTTTTATCTTCTATGCTCATGTTTGTGATTTGGCTTATGTGTTGTCTCTACATAAGTGCTAAGCTCTTATTAATCAGATTATTCTAACTTTTGAATCAAAACTTCAAATCGATACGTTTTAATCCATATTCAAATAGAACAACCCTTAAATTATGATCAAGTGGTGAATTTCTTTTAATCCATTTTTTAAGTAGATCTATCCTTAAAACCATTATCAAGTGGAGAATTTATTCTATTTTCAAATGGTAAATCATCGATTATCAAGTCAAAACTCTAAAACTATTTGAACTACGTGATGACCTGATCTTGACAAACTCAAGTAAGTAGGCAACCTTTCAAGGTTCAGTCGCTTTTTTCTCTTTTCTTTTTTGTGTTTTCTAACCTATGTTTCAGGACAACTATCATATCGAGAAAGTTGAGATAGCTTAACGAAAACCTTCGAAAGTAGAGACCGCTCTGGCGAGAGTGATGGGTGCGAGCTGAGCGAAGTGACCTTCCCATCGCTTAACCTCACTCCCGAGTCCAGAAGCCCTGTCCACAGAACCAGTTCTTATCCATTTCCTTCCTAGTTGGGGCTCAACTAGGTGGCGACTCTAGAAGCCACACCATCCTAATGGGGCACAACCTCCTGTGGCCGAGACCCACTCTCGTCGGTTCCCACAAACAGGACAGACTATACCTAAAAGCATCTTACATACATGAAATTCTCAAACATGCTGAAGCAATTACAAGTTTTCATAAACAACCATGCAATCAGCTCTCCGATTCGTCTTTCTAAACACATTGCCTATCATTTTGCTCGTTCTTTAACATCTCCCCCTCTAAAACAAGCAATTAACATAGCGTTCCAAGAACCATATTTTTTTCTCGAGCATTTCATTGACATATTCTGTGCCATAAAAAGTCACCATCATCGTACCAACAAACAAATACACACCAAACCCATGACTCAAAACCTGACAATATACCAGAATCCCAACCACCAATGCCCTCGAGTTCGAGATCTTATTCAAATTAAATGCGAAAGAGGTACTAGTATGAG
Organism: Drosera spatulata; assembly: GCA_035668315.1. Lineage (NCBI taxonomy): Eukaryota > Viridiplantae > Streptophyta > Magnoliopsida > Caryophyllales > Droseraceae > Drosera > Drosera spatulata. The sequence goes on along the minus strand of JAOVYX010020994.1, from coordinate 12,020 downwards.
CCAACGATTCCTTCTCATATCAAAAAACCCTTTTATGGCATCATTAGGATTATCAGATCTGGTAAGTCGGGGGTTAACGCCTGGAGAAGGAGCCGAGCGACGTAGTCGAGGGAGACGTTGGGGAGTGATATTAGTTCAATTGGTTTGACTCCCTGATGCATGCTGTCCCAGGCATGTCAAATTAGAAATTATATGCACTGACTTACACTTTAAAAATATTAAAATTAATGCAGTAGTGGAAGTAAGGGTCGAACCCACGGGGATAGTCGTAATGTTATTTATTATTTTTCTAGTCACGTTTAAGAACTATTAAAATTACAAAAAATTATCCAAACCTATACCTTTCCAAAACTATTCCCAAAAAACTACACACGGAAGCTTATCCCGCAAAACATACAATTTCATCTCATTCACCTCTCTCTTCTTCCTCTTCGTCAACCTTCTTTGTTTCCCCAAAATGCAAGCCACCGCCGCCGTCTTCACCTCCACCACCACATCCCTCCCTTTCCTCCGTCACCGCCATCGCCCCTTCCTTCTCTCCCCACTCTGATCATCTCACCTCACCACTATCCCATCAAACCTCTCCGCTCCCCAAACCCTCTGATCCGTCGGCCACCGTGGAGCACTGCCTCTTCTAGATCGTCATCATCGGAGACTTGGCAATCGGAAAATCGAACCTGCTTTCCCGCTATGCCAGCGACGAGTTCAACCTCTACTCGAAGGCAACCACCAGAGTCGAGTTTGGGACTCAAAAGAAGGACATCGACGACAAGGAAGTCAAGGCTCAAAGTAATTGATCTGCTATTTGGGATACGAAACTTGCTTTTGATATCAGTTTCCTTAGATCTGGATGTTTCATCGGAGAGATTGGGTTTATAGATCTGTTTTTCGTGGTTTAGAAGTCTTGTGTAAATCTTACCCTATTGTCGATGTGCTTAGTGGTACATAGGAGTTCTAGCCAGTGCTTTTGTGATGTTATTGTTGTCGCTCTGTATTTTTTTTTCTTAAGATGCCCTGTTTTATTTTTTAGGCGCTCTGTGTTTTGTTCAGACGCTCTGCCTTTTTGAAGCAGAATGCCTGAACAAAACACAGAGCGCCTAAACAAAACACTGAGCGTCTGTCTTTTCAACTAGCATTCTGTGTTTTTATTCAGGTGCTTTGTCTTTTCAACTGGCACTCTGTTTCAAACAAAGCGCCTGAACAAAAACACATAGCGCCTGAACAAAACACAGAGCACCTGAACAAAAACACAAAGCGCTTGAAGGAAAAGCGAAAACAAAGCGCTTGTATAAAAAAAACAGAGCGACGGTGGTCGGATTCGACCCAAGATTCCAACGACGATGGCCGGATTCCGGTCAGACTCTGACGATGGTGACCGGATTCCGGCCAAGATTCCGAAGGCGGTGGTCGGATTCCGATGAAGATTCTGACAGCGGTGGTTAGATTCCGACAAAGATTCTGACAGCGGTTGGGTCATGGTAGGGGTTGGGGTGGAGATGAGAATAGGGTTAGGGATTTAAATAAGATGGATGAATTGTATGTTTTTGGAATTTAGATTCCTTGTGTATCTTTTTGATATTTATTTCAAGTTATTGTATGTTTAGGTAAAAATCCCTTAAAATTATGAAAACTAAAATGGGGCAATTTTGTAAATTAAATGAAATAAACCCTAATTAAACTAACTAAATTGCTATGGAAATTGAATTAGGTTGTAAACTACTGGAAACAAATGTTGAAAACTTTCATAACTCTATCTTAGCTTAGCGATTAATCATTGATTGATTGTAGTTCGGATTCATTAATGATTGGTTCGATTGTAATATAAGGGTCTTCTATATTACGTTCTCTACAATGTTGATTACCAAAAGAGAATATATAATCAACCTAACCAAACTAACCTAACACACCAAAAGAGAATGTATATGCCAAACTATTAAAGGTTGAATAAAATAAGGAACAAATCAAAAATGAATAAATAGAAAAAGATATTTTTTTTATCAATTCACATGCAAAGGTTCTAATCATGTAATGACCAAAAAAGAATATATCAAAACTTGACTAGTTTCTACTAATATGACCAAAAGAGAATGTATCAATAGCTAGATCAACCTATAACGACAGCTAAGTGACTAAGTTAAATGTAATCATAGAGCCAATCATGATATAATCAATATATAAAGTCATCTAGGTAATCATTCTAGGCGAAATCATGCATCAACTATGATAAAGATCCAACCTTTAGCATCAATCATGTATAAAACGAATCCGGTATTGTTAGTTTAGATAGATAGTCTCATAATCCCATCACATAGACTTCATTATTAGGTTTTCTACTAATAGATCTACTCACTCATAGCGAAGATAATAATTACAATCATCAATAAACATGGAAACATCATCATTCAACTAAAAGAGAATAAAAAGAGCGTGCTACTTGCTGTAAATAGACAATCTCCAATGTTTACAACTCGAATCCGAAGTAGTCCAAGCATAAACACCTTGATGCAATCTCCAAATTGGCAAAAGAAAAAATGAAAGATGAAAAAGTGATCCAATCTAAAGAGTCCCAACTTAAAAAACGGTCAAAAATCTCTCCAAGAACAAATATAAAACTTGGTATTTATAGAAAACTAATAACCCTAATAAAAAGGGAGAAAATCTAGAAAAAATCACGAAAAATCTTGTAAAATGACTTCTGTCACCGGTGTGACCATTGTGGTCTTGAAAACTCAGTGTAAGCAGTGTCATGGGCGTGACGGATGTTGTCATGGGAGTGACAGACCCTAAAATGGGCACTTGAACTCCATCTTGATTAATGTTATAAATTATGTAGCCCTTATATCATCATAAAACACTTCAAATGACTTTGTTTTCACCACTAAAATGGCCTCGAATCATCATCTATGTGTCGTTTTAACTTTTATGGATCATCCATGCTCAAAGTAGCCTCAAACGCGTCAGTTTAGCTCCAAAACAGCTCCAAACGTCCTTGAACATCAATGTCATCATCTAATGCACATGAGCATCACCAGAAATCATCGAAATCATCTTCAAGGATCACCAAATCATCGCACTTCATCTCAATCATCTTCAAGCCTTTTCCATCCTTTTGCACGAATCACCAAAAGTCGCTTCTCTCGATCAAATTACAATAAAAATACACAAACAGCAGTATCCAAGCTCCAAAACATGAACTAAACTAAAAACACAAAATAAAAGACTCAAACACAACAAACAAAAGATTTAACATACATAAAACTTGAGTGTTTTTATACTCATTAAATCCCCCCAAGCCAAACCTTTGCTTGTCCCTAAGCAAAACAAAAAACTCATAACTCAAAACAAAACAAAACAAAATACATCCGAACACATTCCATCCCTTCACATGACATGAACCGTCTCACCCATCCAACCTTCCCCAAGCCAAAACAACACTTAACCTAAAGAGTAAGGACTCAATCAAACGAGATACAATAAAAATTTCCATAGCTTGACCAATAACGTTATCAGAGTGCAAGACATGCAATAAATCATTTACACTAAATATATGTCGAAGAAACCAAACATTCTAAAGTCACCCATCATCCCAATTCACACTACATAAATTATTCTTCAAATCATCCCCTATACATGGCCCTTCACACCCTCACAGATATTTCCAATGTGTAGCAAGACAAAACATTTTAGAAACTCATTTTCAATATTCATTGTATCCACCCCCGTTATTCATTATGGTTAGAAATGCGTCCGTCGTGGATTTTTCTTAAAGCTACCAAGGTCTCAAAGGAGATCTTGATTTTCTACTCGATATGTATCTTTTTTTTTTTTTCCAAGCTCATCTTATTAAATAGCATCCACTCCTATTTTATCCGTAGATGGTAATTTTGATTATTAAGGTAAGGGACATAGTACTTTTGATGCTTTTTGTTTTTTTGAATTGCTTTGGCAATTTTTTTTCTTTTTTTCCTTTTTTTTTTCATTGACGAGTAGGTCTAAAACATTTTCCAGTAACCAAAAATAGCATAAGGGTCACCATGAGAGACGGGTGCTTTATAAATAAAAATATTTTTTTTTCAAAAGCTCACATCATGTCTCCTATAATCGGTGGATATAATGATAGATTGCATAAAAGGGGAGACATGATGTATTTTTAAATGTCTCTCTACGATTCCAGTCACCACTAAAACTCTATCTATCCATGAAAGAGTCATATCATAGGGAAGCAATAGAATGGCGTTATGTGTTCAAACTACATATACTAGTATAACAATCATAATAAATAATCCTCATCATCTTACTATGCCCAAGCAATGGTTTAAAAACAAAAACACAATTTTTTTATTTTTTATTTTTTATTTCTTATTTCTTTTACTCTTACTCTTTCTCTTTCTTTTTTTTTTTTTTTTTGATTTTTTAATTTTTTTTCTTTCAATTTTATAAAAATTATAATGAAAAATTACTCAAAATAAAAGAAAAGACCCTACTCGCCCATCCATCCTCCCAAGCCGAACTAAACATGGTCCTCAATGTTTAAAGATAAAGAATGAAAAGCAACAAGGACATATAAAAATTAAGATTCACATGATACAGGGTGAAATATCATAGATACTGATGAATACCATCAAATACACAAATCTTGCTCCATATGCTCAACTCATTATATATGTGGAAAATGATTTAAAATTCATGTCCATAGTCTACACACATCCTCACAAAACACATCAAGACATCGAGTGGAATAGGAATAAATATCAAGAAATTCATTTCATTAATTTCATAGTAAATATTCTGAATATTGATATATTTAATCAAGAGATTTGATGATTTAAATGAATAACAAGAAAAATAAGATGAAAAGAAAATAAAAAATGCATTATTTGAATACATAAGAGGCATCGCGGTCATGACCCAACTTAAATAGGCCACTGGTTGATTTTTCACACTCTGTCACGGTCGTGACAGCACTGGTCACGGTCGTGACAGATCAGAAATAAGAATTTTAAGCTTTTAAACGTTATGAAACGACTCGTAATTATATGTGTCATTTGTGAACTGCTCAAAGAATTATAAAGATATAACATGTTCGATGAATTTATTAAAAATAAAACTAACTCTTAAGCTAAAAACCAAACTATGAAAAATACTAACTTATTGCACCCAAAACAAACTTAATATATGTCATTTGTGAACTGGTCAAAGAATTACGAAGATATAACATGATCGATGAATTTATTAAAAATAAAACTAACTCCTAAGCTAAAAACCAAACTATGAAAAATACTAACTTATTGCACCCAAAACAAACTAAAGAATTGGGTTGCCTCTCAAACAGCGCATGGTTTAGAGCCAACTGCCCGACTCTTTAATGCTAATTAAAATGTTGCGGTAGCCAAGTTAAACCTTCTTAATTTCTCAAAAGTGTTTATAATGAATTCCCAAATAAGATTTTTAATATACTTCGATACATAAGGAAATAAAATAAAACATGACAACTCAAAATTATCATTATGATTAGAAAAAAATCAACATTAGAAGTATCATAAAAATACGAAAAATCTTAATGAGATTTAACATTTTGAATTTCAATAATAGGGTCATCCAAAGCAGACTCTTGATTCTCAATATTAGTCATTTCTAATTTAAAATCAACTTGCTCAACTTCATCTTCATATAAATACTTTTCCAATTCAACAAAATCATCAAGTGAAATAGACTAACCATCAAAATATGTTTCATTATTATTCATTTTCAAGTTTGTATCGTCAAATTCATCATAGTCAACTTTAAAAAAAATTTCGTGCACTTCATCAAATCTTACCTCTAAAATTTTCTCTTTCAACTCATCTTCTGATTCAACTTCATATTCTAAACTCTCTAATTCCAATGTTTCATGATCATCACTTTCACTTAAAATGAATTCTTTAGATTTTTCAGGATGATCAAATTGATTTTCTATTTCATTGAAAACTAGAGTTTTCAATTGCCTCATTTTAAAAGTAAGTTGACTTACTTGACTTTTAAATTTTTTGATGGTAGAGATGTCTTCTTGAGCATAAAATGAACATGGGGTAATTGAGTTATTCAATTCTTATAAGGAATTTAATGAATTTTCCAAAATATTAACACTATCACTCGAAAATTCACATTGATTTTCACTTTCTTCTTTATCATCATATTTCTCAATCAAATACTCATAAGGCAAATTAAATTCATCGTCAGAACCATCCTCAAATTGATTTTGATTAAAACTCTCAATTTTACATAATTCTTCACCACTTTTAAATATGGTTAAATTTTCATTCTCTTGTGATTGTTCAATTTCATAAAATGAATTAGTAAAAAATGGAGTTTTCATTTTAATTGATTTAGATTTGAGTTGGTCAATTTGACTTTGCAAATCACACCTAAGAGCTTTACGTTCTGCTTCACGAATCCTAATTCTTTCTTGAATAATACGTTGATTATCCGCTACTAATTTAACCAATTCTTCTAAAGGTTTAGAATTTAAATCTTGTGTATATGGTCTTGAGGATTGACTATGTGAATAGTCAAAAGAATGACTTTGCATAGGAAAATTAGAATATTCATAAGTATCATTAAGCATTAAGGAATTAATATGTTGATAAGTCCCATAATAATTTTGATGATATAACCACCCAGCATTATATGAATTATAATAAGTATTATATCCATATTGTTGTTGTGATAGTTATGAAAACATATTAATTTGATTGAAATATCCATAAGATGTATATCCATAAGATGAGAAAGTTGAGCAATTGTTTGATTGATGTCCCATATTAAAATGACTTTTACATGACCTATTATTATTCTTATTATTGCAGAATTGAATAATAAATTTTTTAATTTTATCTAACTTTGAAAGTTGAGAGTTATCATTGGATTCATTATTCTTATTAGCATAAGATTGGTGATTATAAGCCATAATAAAAATAAATTTAAAAACAACAATCACATCAATTTTTTTGTTTCACCTAAAACTACAAAAAAAAAAATACAAAAAGAATACAAACGGAATCTTAATTCCCAAAACATACAATTGGAGTCCAAAACGCACGCACATAACAACGTCTCACAAACCCTCGACGCTCTACATTCCGTATCAATATCACCCCACAAAAAATTCATTCTCGACAAAGTTGATCACTTTTAGCTACCAATTTCGTCCTTCTAATCTCTCTGAATCGCATTGAGAAATTCATATTCGCGAATTGGAGATTCGTTGGAGGCGTTCTGCAAATTTGCTGGGAGAAGACCTGTACATCTTGAACAATAGGTAAGCCCTACTGATTCATGATATGATGATTACAAAAAGAGTCCAAGAAAACAAAAATCTATTGACTGCATTGCGTGCAATCAAAAATCTGTAAAAATATGATTCCAAAATGTATGATTATAAGAATAAATGTGCAAACCCTAAAAACATGAAGAGAATGCGAATTCTTGAGTGGTTGAGATATTAATAAGATATATTATTATTTGTTAAGGTTTCTAAAAATATAAATTCAACCATTTTAATTAAGACACTCTGTTTAAAAATAAACCAACGCTCTGTGTAATTTCAAAAGGCGCTCTGTTACATACTAATATAAAGACGCTCTCTTTAAAAATAAACAGCCGCTCTATAACTTCAAAAGACGCTCTGTTATATACTAATATAAAGACGCTCTGTTTAAAAATAAACAGGCACTCTGTTGAATTATTTTTTAATCTTATAGATGCACACTGTTTATAAACTTGACATTATTGTCAAATGTGGAATAGGAATAACGTCAGGACAATACAGAAGTAATTTAGGTGTATTGGTGAAAATTCTGACATGTCCACAAGAGGGAATGACAGTTAGGGATGAACATAGGTTGTATTTGATAAAGACCCGCTTTTGAAATCTGATAAAGGCGATTCTCGAAGAAAGGGTGACAATTACGAATTCAAGGAAAAGTGACATTTGCATACATCAAATTGTGCCAGGTTACAATAGAACAGAAATATCCTTCACCTTAGGCAACCATATATTCACTATTGAGAAAATGGACATGAAACTGATTTTCGGAATAGTTGATGGAAATATTGACATGGATCAGAACGGGTTGATGAAAACAATCAATGACTCTGAATTCCTAGATAAACGTTTTAAGGAACGAAAAACGGGAAGTAGAGCGCAGAGGGAATTGACAATAAAGAAAATCAAAGATGCATTGATTGAAGTTTCATAGAAAAAAAGAAGTGTCAGATTACGAGGATACAACATGACTCCTTTATATATTGAACACACTGTTCGTGAGCACGTCAAAGACTTTGTTGAGCTGGTGCTAGTGCAATTTTGTGGCTGACAAGGATAAAATGTGTAATTACAAGTGGACATCACACTTTTTCCATAAGTTGATTGGATCATTAGATGATAACTGCTCCATTCCAGAAAAAGTGACAGATGTGCAATGCTAATAATCCCTGTGAGTATTTCAAACGATCCAAACTTATTTTTTGAAGTCATTCTCTCTGTATTATTTGAAAGGCGCTTTGTGTTTTAAATAGCCGTTCTATTTTATAGATTAACATATAATCAATTAAATAATAATGGTTAATTATTTTAATTGTCAGTATTGGTATCTGAAAAGGACTCAAGTTGTAGAACCATCATCAAATGTTTATGAAGGTTGCAGCATAGCAAGATGTGCCAAGTGGAATCTTAAAGACCTGTCGAAACACATTGATGCCTCTTCAAAAAATTAAAGCGAAGAAGGTAAAAAAAAATATTTAAATAACTTCATTTAACATAAATGTCTGTAACAATACAATGAAATAATATGCTCATTCAGGGCAAGAAGCTGACATTCACATTCAAGTGAAGCAACAGAGAGCGATGAACAAGTACAGAAAAAAGATGAAGAAGTTTCCTCCGATGATGTGTTGATAAAACATATAAAGTCGGGGAACATGGAACTGCTACATAAAGAATTGACAGAGACAAAAGCAAAAAACCTCTTTCTGACAGAGAGATGGGTAGAAGAAAAGAAAGAAGTTTCGTTGTTGAGAAAAATGGTAACTAAAGTCAACCTGACGTTATTGTTGATTTGGAAAAATTTTAAAAGTCTGTTTCTAAAACAAATATTATTTCAATTTGTAAAATAGCTTGTAAAAACAAACAAAAATTTGGAATTAGAGAAAAAGAAACACAAGGATGCAGAGGATGTGTTGACTTTTGGAAGGAGCAAAGGTATGATTTTTTGGATTTTATTACTAGGCGCTCTGGATATTTGTTCAGACACTCTGTATATAATAAATCAGACAAAAGAGTATGATAATTCCAAAAATTAAAAGGTGTTGAATTATTCAGGTGATACTATTGAAAAAAAATGCAAGGAGAAATGGGACGAAGTAAAAGTGGCTGAAGAAAAGGTAACATAATAAAAAGATACTTCGGTACAAACGTTATACTTTTTAAAACTGTCGCTCTGTTTTTAATGAATGTCTCTTGAATTCGGAAATAAAATACTAATCATTTGTTTGAATGTCATATCAAAGCTTTGGATGAAAACATTGAGAAAACAAAACTAGAATTGTCAAAAAGATAAAGAGAACACTCTGTTTCTTAAGGCGCTCTGTGTTTCTGAATAGGCGCTATGTTTTATTGCAATCATTCGTATGGTTTTCAAAAAGTTTCTTAAAAAGGGTTTTTTGATTCCATTAGGTCAATACCTTGGAGGGTGATTTAACCTAAACAAGATCTGAACTTGAAACATTACATCTTACAAAGATGAGTCAAGTGGAGATGCAAGGAAATGATCCAGCCAATGTAGCAAAAGAGATTTTAGAACTGGAAAACAAAATTGAAGAACTGATTCAAGGGAATGAAAAGTTGAAGTTGTTGATGTCAAAAAAAGCCCAAGTCAAGGAACTGTTGTGGGAAGAACTAATGAAATATGAAGAATTGATAATGAAAGCCTGAGCAGAACATGAGAGGTTAAATGGAATCATCTTTGTAAAAAGAGGATGAAAAAATAAAGCTGTTGAAAGAACTTGAAAAAGAAAGGAAGATTACCGCAGAATGCAAGCAGTTGTTCGAGAGTACACAGAGAACAATGCAGACAAAAGAACAAGAGCAACATGATTATTATCAAATCAGTGATGATGATGAACTGTTACAATATGAATCTGAACAAGAAGGGCAAGTCAAAGAACCAATGAAGGAAGAGAAGAAAAAGAAAAAATCCAGAAGTACACTGACGTTGATTATCAAACGCATCAAAGACAAGGGTCCCGGATCAAAGAAAAGGATGAGCAACTTTGAATATGATGATTCGAAGCGGAGCAAGACTGCAGGGGATGTTGAGAGCTACCTGACGAATGAATTACGGAACAAATGGGCAATGATGAAGGACCAACCCTCCACGTCTATGTAAGCATTTGAATTAATGATAATCTTGCTATAAATATCATTTATTTCCCTTCTTTTTGCAAAAGGTTCTAATCATGTAAATTTCATTCATTTTTTTTTATCAATTCACATGCAAAAGGTTCTAATCATGTAATGACCAAAAGAGAATGTATCAAAACTTGATTAGTTTCTACTAATATGACCAAAAGAGAATGTATCAATAGGTAGATCAACCTATAGCAACATCTAAGTGACTAAGTTAAATGTAATCATAGAGCTAATCATGGTATAATCAATGTATAAAGTCATCTAGGTAGTCACTCTAGGTGAAATCATGCATCAACTATTATAAAGATCCAACCTTTAACATCGATCATGTATAAAACGAATCTGGTTTTGTTAGTTTAGATAGATAGTCTCATAATCCCATCACATACACTTGATTATTAGGTTTCCTACTAATAGATCTACTCACTCATAGTGAAGATAATCATTACCATCATCGATAAACATACAAACATCATCATTAAACTAAAAGAGAATAAAAGAACGTGATACTTGCTGTAAATAGACAATCTTCAATGGTTACAACTCAAATCGAAAGTAGTCCAAGCGTAAACACCTTGATGCAATCTCCAAAGTGGCAAAAGAAAAGATGAAAGATGAAAAAGTGATCTAATCTAAAGAGTCCCACCGTCAAAGACGGCTGAAAATCTCTCCAAGAACGAATATAAAACATGGTATTTATAAAAAAAAACTAATAACCTTAATAAAAAAGGAGTAAATCTGAAAAAATCTTGTAAAATAACTTCTGCCACGGACGTGACAACATTCATCAGGGTCATGACCATCGTGGTCTTGAAAACTCGATGAAAGCAGTGTCATGGGCGTGATGAATGTTATCACGAGCGTGACAGACCCTAAAATTGCCGAAAATAGTATTTTTTTTGCTCCGAACTCCGTCTTGATCAATGTTATACCTTATGTAGCCCTTATACCATCATAAAACACTTCAAATGACATCATTTTGACCTCCAAAATGGACTCAAATCTCCATCTATTCATCATTTAACTTTTATGGATTATCCATGCTCAAAATAGCCTCAAACGTGTCGGATTATCTCCAAAACAGCTCCAAACGTCTTTGAACATCAATTGCATCATCTAATGCACGTGAGCATCATCAGAAATCATCGAAATCATCTTCAAGGAACACCAAATCATCGCACTTCATCTCGATCATCTTCAATCCTTTTCCATCCTTTTGCACGAATCACCAAAAGCCGCTTCTCTCTGTCAAATCTACAATAAAAACACACAAATAGCAGTATCGAAGCTCCAAAACATAAACTAAACTAAAAACACAAAATTAAAGTCTCAAACACAACAAACAAAAGGCTTAACATAAATGAAACTTGAGTGTTTTTATACTCATCACTCCCAACACGAGCTCAATATATTATTTTTCTACACTTGTCCCAAATTGTTAAAATCCGTAAACCCATATCGAAATTGAATCTAATACCACAAACCCGTATCAAACTTAAGCCCAATTCGACGACACTGCTTCAAATATTGTTACATGATTGTCGAAACTCAAAACCTGAATTTGAAACATGGG
>JAOVYX010020993.1:0-16315 GCA_035668315.1 Drosera spatulata | reverse complement strand
GTAAATTATTAAATTATTAGCGACGGGCTTTGACTTTCCGTCGCAAAAAACATTAAATTTTTTGGGAGTAATTTTAGTTACGGATCCGTCGTAAATTATTAAACATTAGCGACGGAAAATATCCGTCACTAAATTATTCCGTAGCTAAATTGCAATTTTTTTGTAGTGAATGTTGGTTGGTATGATTAGAAACTTAGCTGGAATATATTGTACAGAAAGATGCAGTATTTTATTTGGTTTGTCTTTTTAGTTATGATTTTGACGATGATAAATCAAAAGGTCATGATGCATTTATCGAAAAGGAAATTGGAAGAAGAGGGACAGGTTGAAAGTGCATGTGGGAGTGGAGCCTTTCAATAGGTATAAGAAATATGTAGAGATTGTTTTAAACTTGTAAAATTCGAGTTCGATTAACATCTCATTCTCTCCCCTTCCAAATCACCTTTGAGGATCGAGGGTTTCATCCACAATGGCTTCACCTGCAGTTTTGATTGTTGGTAAAACCATCGGTTGTTGATTGTTAATGATCTTTTGATTTGATTTAAATGAATCTTGAATGGGTTTGTTGTGATCAAATGTAGGCGTTGTGTTGAATCTGTTGTATTACCCATGACCATTTTAAGCAGGGCCGGATCCCCAGTGGGGGCTGATGTCCCCTTTGGAATTTTTTTTAAAAAATATTATAGCTATAGGAATCTTATATATACTATAAAGAACCACCATTTCCAAAGAAGATTAGGTTGTCTTAATGGCTAGAGTGATCCACTTCAAGCCACAGGTCCCACTGCTCGAAAAAGCGAAACTGCCCACTGGTTTCGACGATTCAAATCAAAACAAATCTAGGAAGTAAAATAGAACTCAGAAAATAAGGAAACTAAGCGTCAGATAAATTTAAAAAAAAAAAAAAAGAAAGAAAGAAAGAAAGAATTTGTGACGTATGAGACTAATCTTGGACAATTATAATTGAAGCGGAACCTATTATTAGAACATCTGCATCTGTTATTCATGTCTCTAATTAAAGCACCTATTATTAGATCTTTTGTTTTGTCCTAATCATGATTAACCCTATCAATATATTAGTTTGTATAGTGCAGATAAACGTACACATCAAGAATAGTGGATTCGTCGCTGATTGTGGTGGTCATGGGTTTTTCTTATTTGGTTTTTCCATTTAAAAATCGTTTCTCTTTTGTTGCGTGTACTTGTGTGTGCGATTCAACCATAACAACTGGTATTAGAACTCCGGAAACACAAATTTTGAAAGGTTAGTGCACTTGTGTTTGAGTGTACTGATTCAACGTGAAACAAAAAAAGAACCTTAAATCAGTGATGATGTTGTTCACCATCGAAAATTTCTGAGTTGATTCTGTTAAGTCCGCGTCGGAAGAGGGTTCTTGAGTTCTTGGGCTGTTGTTGCTCAACTCTGCCACTGCTCAAAGACCTTCATTGCTCGGCTTTGCTGATTGCTCGACTCCTCTGCTCTCGACGCCTTCGCCATTGTGGTCTGTCGAAGAGGAGAAGCAGGTCGAGATAGGAGGTGAAGCAGATCTTGGCGAGGGGTTGTTCTCGCCATTGTTGCCTGTATTCTAGGCTCTGCTTTGGTAAAGATGGAGTGATATATATATATATATTGCTTTGTGTGGATTTTTTTAGATAAAAGTTGTGGTTGTGAGTCGTTGTCTTTTGAAAAGTTGAAGAGCATTAAAGCTATGAGTCCTCCTTTTGTTGCTTTCACCAGCTGATCAAGAGGTGAAGCAGGTCAGGGAAAGTGCCTTAGCTACCTTACGGAGAGAAAGGTAGTAGCTCAAGGGAATATCCTCGTAGGGATTTTATTTCACGTTGGTAAAAAGTTTCGGATGATTTTATTTCACGTTGGTAAAATACTTCAGATGATTTTATTTCAAAAATGAAACCAGATCATCTCTCGAGGTTAGATTTTTTTTTCTTCAATTATTCGGTTAATTATAATTTTGAGATAAATTATAATTTGAGTGAGAATAATGACGGAAGACGAAAAAATTAAAATCGAGAAATTCGATGGGTCGAATTTCGGATTTTGGAAAATGCAAATGGAAGATTACCTATACCAAAAGTACCTTCATTTGTCTTTGGTTGGAATCAAAGATAAAGCCGACGACATGGAAGATAAAAAATGGGAGGTTCTTGACCAGAAGGCCCTTGGGGCGATTCGGCTTTCCCTGTCGTCACCGATAACCTTCAATATTTCCAAAGAAAACACTACAGAATATGTGATGAAGGCTTTAACGCGCATGTATGAGAAGCCTTGGGCTTCGAATAAAGTTTTTTTGATCAAGACTATTTAACATGAAGGAAAATCAATGACCGAACATTTGAACAACTTTAACACTGTCACTAGTCAACTGGAATCTGTTGGAATTATCTTTGATAATGAGTGTTAGCACTAGTGGTATTAACAAGTTTGCCAGACAGTTGGGATAGTCTGGTTATGACTTTTAGTAACTCATCGGGGACAAGTGCTCTAAACCTTGAGGATGTCATTGGTGTTCACTTAAATGAGGATACACGAAGAAAGAACTCGTCGTCAACGGAATCTTTAGGAGGTGTGCTGAACGTTGAAGAACGTGGCCGATCCTTCAAGAAAGGCAGTTACAAAGGTAAGAGTAGATCACAATCAAGAGGAAGAAGCAAGTTCAGAGAAGGTGTAGTCTGCTGGAATTGTCAGAAAAAGGGACATTTGAAGCGTGACTGTAAATCACCAAAGAAGCAACCTGATTAGAACGATAAAAGTAAAGGTTCGATTGATGTGTCTACTGAATCTTTTTCATCTGATAATACTTTAATTCTGTCATGTAATTCGAGATATGACTCTTGGATCCTGGATTCTAGTGCATCTATTCATGCTACTCCGGATAGAAGTTGTTTTGTGAATTATGAGCAGAGAAATTCTGGTAAAAGTCTATCTTGTTGATGATGAGCCCTACAACATAATTGGACAAGGAGATGTACAGGTCCGGCTAGCAAATAGAACAGAATTGAAGCTGAAACAAGTCAGGCATATCCCTAAGCTTACAAAGAACCTGATTTCTATAAGCCAGCTATCAGATGAGGGTTACATCACTATGTTTGGTGATGATTAATGAAAGATCAGCGAAGGCGCTATGGTGGTTGCTAGAGGAAAAAAGGAGGGAACACTTTATGTGACTACAAGCAGAAGCAGTTTCATTATGGCTACTTCAAAGGCTGACGCAAATGTGTGGCATCAATGGCTCAGACATATGAGCGAAAAAGGAATGAAGCTAATGGCATCCAAAGGAAAGCTTGATATTTTTGTGAAAGCTGTGTTTTTGGGAAGCAAAAGAAAGTCAGTTTCTCAAAAGGTATTCGAACTTCAAAGGTTATGAAGTTGGAGCTGGTACATACAGATATTTGGGGACCTTCAGAGGTATCATCTCTTTCTGGTCCTAGTTACTATGTTACTTTCATTGACGATGCTACTAGAAATCTTTGAATTTATTTCTTGAAGAATAAATCTGACGTGTTTTATACTTTCAAGAAGTGGAAAAGTTTGGTTGAGAATCAAACAGGTCTAAAGCTGAAATGTCTGAGATCAGATAATGAAGGAGAGTATTACAGCAATGAGTTTCAAGAATTCTATGCTGTGAATGGGATGAGACAATAGACAACTGTCCCAGGGACTCCACAGCAAAACGGCTTTACTAAACGCATGAACAGAACTATCGCAGAACGTGCCAGGAGCATGAGATTGAATGCTGGATTACCAAAGCAGTTCTGGGCTGAAGCTGTGAATACAGCTCCTTACTTGATAAATAGAGGACCTTTAGTGCCGATTGGTTATAGATTACCGGAGGAAGCATGGACAGGAAAGGAGGTAAAACTTTTACACCTATGAATTTTCGGTTTCATCTCTTATGTTCATATCAATAGTGCTGGTAGATCCAAATTGGATGCAAAGTTGAAAGTTTGCACCATCTTAGGTCATGACGTGGATAACCTTTGTTATAGATTGTGGGATCATGAAAATCACAAGGTAATTAGAAGTAAAAATGTGGTTTTCAATGAGAATGCTTTTCATAAGGACAAGTTCACTGATAAGAACAAGAAGTCAGTATCTGGGTTTGTTGAACTTGATGATTCTTCTAACAATGATGAAAAACATGATACAAAACAAGGTGAAACACAGGAGGAGAGTCAAGCTGAGCCAGTGCCACCACCACTTGCAGTTGCTCGTCCTAGGAGGACTATCAGAGCCCCTGATAGATATTTTCCATCTCTAAGTTATCTACTGCTTATAGATAGTGGCGAGCCAAGTTGTTATAACGAGGCCATACAGGTTAGAGACAAGATGGAGTGGGAGAAAGCCATGGATGACGAGATGAAGTCATTGATCCAAAATAAAACATGGGAGCTGACGAAGCTTCCAGCTGGGAAGAAGGCTATTCAAAACAAGTGGATATACAGGCTGAAATAGGGAACCTGATGGTTCGATAAGATACAAGGCCAAGTTGGTTGCAAAAGGATTCCAACAGAAGGTAGGTATCGACTTCACTGAAATTTTTTCTCCTGTAGTGAAATTGTCTACTATTAGAACTGTTCTGAGTATAGTTGCTACTGAGGATCTTCACTTAGAACAGCTTGATATTAAAAATGCATTTCTTCATGGTGAGTTGGAGGAAGACTTATATATGCAGCAACCAAACGGATTTACAGAGACTGGTAAAGAACATCTGATGTGTTAAGTTAAAGAAGAGTCTCTATGGATTAAAACAAGCCCCAAGACAATGGTACTTGAAGTTTGACAAATTTATGCTAGAAAATTGCTACACCCGTTATCATAAGGACCATTGCTGTTATTTCAAAAGTTTCAAAAACTCTTATATTGTTCTGCTCTTATACGTGGATGATATGTTTTTTGCAGGTTCAAACATGAGAGAGATCTAGAAGCTAAAAGAGCGGATGGCTAGGAGATTTTCAATGAAGAACTTGGGAGCTACTGATCAGATTTTGGGATTAAGAATCGAAAGAAACCGAAAGGACAAAGTACTGAAAATGTGTCAGAAGGAGTATATTTCTAAGGTGTTAAAGAGGTTCAACATGGAAAATACCAAACCTGTGTCTACTCCTTTGGCAGGACACTTTAGAAATCTTTCGATGCAGGACAGTCCAAAATCTAAGGAAGAGAAGAGCAAAATGTCAAAGATTCCATATGCTTCAGCAGTTGGAAGTCTTATGTATGCATGAATGAATGTTCTTTTTGGAAAATGTATAATAATACACCTACCGAGATGAAAGCCCATGGTTTGTACAAGGCTAGACATCTCTCATGCAGTGGGAGTTGTGAGCAGGTTTATGTCTAAACCTGGAGTTCAACACTGGAATGCGGTTAAATAGATCTTAAGGTATCTTACAGGTACGAAAGATCTGGCGTTGTGCTATACAGGGTCAAGTGTGAATTTACAAGGCTTTGCAGATTCCGACATGGCTGGAGATGTTGATAGCAGGAAGAACACAACTGGTTACGTGTTTACTCTCGGCAGTGCAGCAATTTCTTGGGTTTTAAGGTTGCAGAAAGTGGTTGCATTATCAACAACGGAAGCTGAGTATACTGCTTTGATAGTGGCATATAAAGAATTGATTTGGTTGAAAGGTCTACCAGCTAAGCTGGGACATAAGTAGATTGATTACAGGTTACACAGTGATAGTCAGAATGCCATTTACTTGGCAAGGAATTCTGCTTATCATTCGTGAAAAAAGCATATCAATGTAAGATATCATTTTATCCGGAATAAGCTCGAGAAGGGTTTCTTCGAGCTAGTCAATATTCATACCAAGGATAATCCTGCAAACATGTTGACCAAGTCAATTATTATTAAGAAACAGAAACTTGTTTAACTTCTGCTGGACTTGCGCCGTAGATGATTGCAAGTCGTCACCACAATCGCTATGCGAGGAGTTGCTTGGGAGATCAGACCCAAGTGGGAGATTGCTGTGTATGGGTGTAATCTTGGACAACTATAATTGGAGCGAAACCTAATATTAGAGCATCTGTACCTATTATTGATGCCTCTAATTAAAGCACCTATTATTGGAGCTTTTGTTTTGTCCTGATAATGGTTAACCCTACCTATATATTAGTTTGCATAGTGCAGATAAACGTACACGCCAAGAATCATCTCTTGTAAGCTTCTCCATTTAAATAGTGGATTCGTCGTCGATTGTGGTGGCCGTGGGTTTTTTTCCCACGTAAAAATTGTGTTGTCTTTTTTGTTACGTGTGTTTGTGTGTGCGATTCAATCATAACAGAATTAACATACTCAAAATTTGGGGGGGGGGGGGGAATCTGTCGTTCTTTCTCAAATAAGAAAACTTTTAGTCTGCCACGCTAAATTTTCTTTTTCTCTTGTAATAGAGAAAAAAAAATCTATCGTTTTTTTGTTCATCGTCTCTCTTGCAATTCCCCCTCTCACATACTCAAAGCTTCTCGGATTTTTCCATTCACGTTCAGATTTCATTCAATTTGAGATATGATGTTCAATTTCAATGGTGTAGTTTCATTGATAATATGCAAACAATTTAGATAATAATGTATATATGTGTTAATTCAAGGATGGAGAGATATTTTAAGCCTTTGAATCCGAATCAACCCGAGATTGTAGGTCAATCTCAAGTTCAAGAACCTCAATTACAGCAATTTGATGAATTAAGTTCAATAATCCAAAGCGGTCGAGCTATCTTGTGTGAAAGTCCACCAACTAGATGAGGTTCACCAGTCGAATAAGTTTTTGCAACTCGACGAAGTGACGAACTTCTATCTTAGGAGATCCTCGTAACAGAGAAGAGTTTAGATCGATAACAAACGATCTCAAGAAGAGGGAAATTTTCACAAAGCATATTTACAAAGGGGTCCTGCTCAGCCAAAGGATATTGAGTTCCCTTAATGTGTAAGCAGAACATGCGGTTCAGTATTGATTGGTATGAAGGATCAGAAACTTGACTAGAATGTAGTATACAGAAAGATACATTATTTTGTTTGGTTTGTTATATTTTCAGTTGTGAATTTGACGTTGACAAATCAAAATATCATGATGCATTTATCGAGAAGGGGTTCAAAAATTGAAAGAAGAGGGACATGTTGAAGGTACATATTGGAGTGGAGCCATTCAATAGGCATAAGAAATGTGCAGAGATTGCTTTAAACTTGCTAAATTCAAAGCAGCACATTGGTGTTAGCTTTGCAAATATTAGTGAGCAAAAATTAATTGAGTACAAGATAAGATTGACAACTAGCATTCTATGTGTGTAATTTCTTCTACGTCAAAGTTTGACATTCTGTGCTAACGACGAATCAGAGTCTTTTTCAAACAGGGATAGTTTTCTTGAGCTTTCGAATTTCTATTCTTGATCGAATGAAGAAATCAAACGAGTTGTTTTGGGCAATGCTCTTGAGAACCATAAAGTGTTTTCTTCAAAAATTCGATAGATATAGTGCTTTCTTGTGCTCTTTGACCACTAGAGCAATTATGAATGACATTAGAGGATCGTTCTTTGCATTGATGATTGATGAAGCTCTTAATGCATTAATCAAGGAGGAAATGACAATCGCTATACGCTGCGTTGACGAGAGGTATTATTCTTGAGTGTTTTGTTGGCGTTGGCCATGTTTCAGATAGTAGTGCTAAGTTCCTGAAATCATCACTGCATTCTTTCATGGCCCTACACGGATTGAGCTTGTCATGTTGTCGTGGACAAGGTTATGACGGTGCTAGCGATATACATGAAAAATTCAACACCTTGAAGAGTTTGATCTTGGCAGAGCATAAATCAACTATATCCTCTCTTTTTTCCCCATCAGTTGCAAAACATGAGAGGTAATGATTTTGATTATCTTTTTAATGAAGTCTTCTTTCTTCTTTTTTTTTTGTTTTGTTTTGTTTTTTTTTTTTTTTTTTTTTTTTTTTGTATGAAGCAAGAAGTAGAACACTCGAACATAGAGGATAATTATGTTAAAAGGCGTCGAGCTGAAACATTTACGAATTATCACTATTATAAGGTTGAGTTGTTTTGTTTGGTAATTGATTCTTAGTTGTTAGAGCTAAATGATCGTTTTGACAATGTCAATATGCAGTTGTTAAGCTGCATTGCTTGTCTTGATCCACGGAGTTCATTCTCAGCTTTTGACAAGAATAAGTTGAATGAGTTAGCAAAGTTCTGCCTTTTAGAGTGTAATGAAGAAGGGATGTGGGTACTAGATAATCAGCTTGATAACTTTTTATTAGATATGAGATCAAATGCTGATTTCAATGATTTGAAAAGGGTTAGAGAGATTGCGCGGAAGATGGTCTAGAAAGGAAAGGATATAAGCTATCAGTTGGTCTATTTGCTTATGAAGTTAGTTCTAATCTTGCTTGTTGCAACAGTTATAGTTGAAAGAGCATTTTTCACCATGAACATTGTCAAAACAACATACACAATGGAACGGGGGATGATTTCTTGAAAATTGTATGATGAGTTACATCGACAGGGAGATATTTGATACCATCGAGGATGACGCTATAATCAAGCACTATCAAAACATGAAGCCTCGAAGAATAAATTTACGTTTGTAATTCATTATTTTTTCCTATCTAATTAGCGTAATGTTACTTTCAATACTTTATTATGCTGTTGTTTTCTTTATTTTTTTCTTTATTTTTTTTTTGTATTTATGTTACGCAGGACTTGTTTGTTATTGTACGAGTATTCCCTATGGGATAAAAATCCTGGGTCTACCACTGGAAGAGGACTTGGTGTTTTTGAGTAACTAGAAATGGAGAAGGGTGTGAGAGGAGAAGTGAAAAAGCATGAAATGAACTGAGGCTTTGATATGGACTCTGTCAATGAGAGACAAGTAAACTGAAGAAGTGCATGGATATAGAATATGAAATGAGTAAAATATCTATTGTTAGTGCTTGAATTGGCCACATATACTATACCTTCATTGACAACAACGGAGACTATCCTAATAGCAAAACTACATATGGTCTGATCCCTTCACGATTCAAGATCTAACGAGGATATATAGGAAGGTTTGTTAGAAGATTTGACCATAATCTAAACTACATTTGTCCTGATCACGAACTCTGCAAATACGCAAGCATCTACTAAGCGGTTCAATCAAAATATTTGTATATTTCTTCTTCTTTTTTCTAACTTGTCATGAAGAGCATTCAACTAGACACCACAATTTAAAAATCAAGACTATCTAATAAAAGAAACTTTCGAAAATGGAGACCGCATCCAATACGGGGGTGACGGATGCTACCTGCTGACGCAACTTTTCCGTCACTTAACCAAGTCCTCGAGTTCAAAACTCTGTCCGAAGATCGAGTCTTATCCAACCCTTCTTACTTGGGGATTAACTAAGTGACGACTCCAAAAGACGCACTAACCGACGGTGTGTATTTCCTGTGGCTTCAGCTCTGACCTCAGAAGCCGACGTCCACATTACTCGTACCAAAGGACATGTCGTCATGATTCGCGCATTTTATTTCTTTCTTAAGTGAGCGGTGACTTGTTATAGGGTTAATTCGTTTATGTGATGGAAACGTTGGATCAAGTGGTAGAATGTTAATACTATTAAATACTCCCTCCATTCCACAATTATTATGATATGTATGTATTTTGTACTATTTTATACGCATGAATATAAGTTTCGTTTTCATATTAAATCACGTCTGATCATCCCGCAACATGTATTAGGTTGAAGTATGTAGCTTACACAACCATTGATATTCCATGATAAATTTTACAAAAAACTACATTTGATTATTGTTGCACACATTCAATCTTTGAATCGACACGTGTCCAAAATCAAACTATTGCCATAATTATGGGACGGAGGGAGTATTAATTATGTGAATCATGTTTTAAACTTTTAGGATAAGTTTAAGTAACCGCCATATTCCTACTCTCCTATATTGTAGTGAATATATTTCCATAAATCTCGATATCTGTTATGATGGCTAACAGTAAAAAAAAAGGGACTCAGATAGGTTACAGGTCTATATCCAGTGTTCTCCTACCATAAACACACCATCTAAATTGAGAATAACAACCAATAGTTCCCATCAATTCGAGTGTGGTCCGTGATCTTCTTCATCCAATGCGTTAGTACTTGAACAACCATGATAGGAGATATGATCCTAATGTTTCCGTTATAGTTTATTAGATCTAAACTGTAACAGAAAATACAGAATTAATCTTTTGTATTGATAGAACAAGTCAAATATAATTTTTGGAACTAATAAAATCAGCTAATAGTCTGATTTAAAATAAACCTCATCGGACCATTAAAAAAATCTTAGTAAGCTGAAATACGCAGCGAAATAAGATCGATTACTCACCTCTGACCATTGTGTTACTATAGTCACTTAAAGAACCTTGCGGCAGTGGAAGCTTCAATGCGAAAAAGATAAGAAGTGGAGTATTTCTATTAACCATAATCTCTTTGCTCTTAGATCACGACCATGTATAAATAGTCACAAATTTTATATAGAGAAAGACTAATGACCCATTTCAACCTTTTAGTTTTCAACCATCATAAAACCCGTTATTATAATCATGAAAAAAATGAAAGAGTTACGAAAAATTAAGCAACTTAATGCCTATTTTTTTAATTTATTATTATTTAATATCACATGAACCAATCAGCTATTGATTATCAAATCTAACACAACTAACCTGCCATTTTTCTGCAAGAGGATGATGGAGAATGAGTCATATAATCCTTATTGTACCTGCTAATAATGCAACTAGTTATGAAGGTCTATCGAAGTCTTATTTTGATTTCACTTGTTTTGATAAACGAATTTATGTTTGTTTAATTTTCAATATTCTTCGTAAGTGAACCATAAAAAGAAAAAAAAAAAAGCATTAAAGCTACGTTATCAACACATACAAGAAGGATCAAACTGCGTTACCAGAAACCAATTTCCTAGTATATGTTCTTCTCAATATATTGAGACATACGGAGATTAGAGAACCCATTAATAATACAAGGACTTAGTAAAGGGTACTACTCACTTGGCTCACTTTTTAAGTATCGTGAAATGTGAGGATGAGGCTTTGATTGCCCACCATCCAAACAAGATAACAGATGGAGAAACCAAACCATCGTACAACAACTCTCACTTCATCCTCACTTCACACACAGCTTTCTCCTTTGCTTGTCATTTGGCTTCGAACACAAAGAAGAGTTAAAAGGAAGCTCAGCAAAGGCAAGATTTCATACATCAATGGCACTGAGAATGTGGGCTTCTTCAACTGCCAATGCACTTGGTGTGTCATGTAAAACTAAAGCTCAGTTTTTGCCAGCGTTTTCTTTCTCAAGATGCTTCTCATCTGGTACTTCTCCTGTATTCTCTTTGTTTTCTTATCTTTACTTGCTTATCATGATCCACTTGGTTTCATCGATTCGTGCTCCAAAATTTAGGCATATTGGACGATATTTATATAGTTTAGAGGGATAGGATGAACTATTTACAGTACTAGAATTAGGTGCTTAGGTAATGTCATCAAGAACAAAAAGAACCAGAAAAAAAGTCTTTATCCTATTATATAGGGTAAGCTATATGGATACGACGACATTGTCGATACAGTCAGACTACGGAAGACATTTCGACCAGAATGATTCAGATGGTGGCAGGTTTGGGGTCTAATTTATGTATTTGGTCTCTAAATTAAGGTGGTAATCTTGCAACTAGCTGAGCGATGAGCAAATGCTCAGGTTGTCACAAACTCTTGCGACTACTGAATCATTTAGTTGGAGAAATCATAGTAAGAATAACAATTTATTAGCTGTGTTTGGGGACTGGCGAGACACGCCGTTTGTCGCAATGTTACCTAGTTATAACATCCATTAGTGGCGTCGATGGCAGACACTGAGTAAGAATTTGGTGAGAATTGGTACGCAGTAGTCGTAATTAAATATAGTGCTATCGTCTTTCATTTGTTGCTATTGTTGTACACATGAAGCTAGTTTGAAGAATAATCTTTTTGTATATACGTGTATGATGCAGTGCTTGATGGATTGAAGTATGCAAACTCTCATGAGTGGGTGAAGCATGACGGACCTGTAGCTATAATTGGCATTACAGATCATGCTCAGGTCTGAACATCCAGCTCGCCCTGCATTTTCCTTGTCTTGCGATGTTGTCCATGCTTAAAACTTAGAGTTGATGCCTGATATTGGCAGCTGGTTATGATTGGCAGTGCTATAGGACAATGCTTGCAGTTAATATTACTGTTAGATTGACTGTGTTAGAGTATTTTGTTTGGAATGGCAACGCGAGAAGAGGCAACCTGATGTGGGAAATGGGAATTTTTCTACGTTTTATTCCAACAAACATGCTTTTCAGTAACATTCTAAATAATCCGATTGCTGGTGCAATTGAATAGCTTCATTTAGTTATCTCATGAAACAAGCCAACAAGGTACCAAACGGTTGATTAACGGTTATTCGGTAAATTGTTTGCTTTGAGTTCTTGATTTACCTAGTAAGCCTTCGGAAGACCGTGGTTACGAATTTCTATTGTTAAAGAAGGTATCACTATTCTTAAAGCTACTATCTCATATCATAATACCATTCACTTGAAAATCTTCACATCTATATATCTGCTAAAGGCCTTGTGTTCCTCTTTAAATAGAGTAGCAACATTCCCTAGGGATTCACAATGGAAAGATGAAGAAGTGGTGCATTGTGTTTGGTTCCACAATCTGGATTTGCCTTAAACTGAATCAAAAGTTGATATTTGAGTTTTCTGGCTTGGGTTCGAACAGGATCATCTTGGCGAAGTGGTTTTCGTTGACCTGCCAGAAGTCGGAGGGTCGGTATCAAAGGGAGGAAGCTTCGGAGCCGTGGAGAGTGTCAAAGCAAGCAGTGATGTGAATTCCCCCATCTCTGGTGAAGTTGTTGAAGTCAATAGCAAGCTCACCGAAGTGCCTGGTCTGGTGAGTTTGCTGCTACTCTTCAGCATAAGCTCATCAAAGAAGCATCAAGTTTCTTATTACTTCATATTTCCTGATGAGGTGAACAAATCAATGATCTCATATTTATGTAGATAAATTCGAGTCCATATGAAGATGGATGGATGATCAAGATCAAGCCAAGCGATCCATCAGAATTGCAAACCTTGATGGGTCCTACTGAGTATACAAAGTTCTGCGAAGAAGAAGACGCTGCACATTAGCAATATGTTTATTGTATCTTGCTCATAAAAGCTTGTAAGCGTGGTACTATTCATTCTCTATGAAGAGATGCTCCTGTTATCAGTACATTATGTTTTTAATCGAAGCCCCGTCTTCTAGGTTGGGTTTGCTCGGAATTCTTAGAAGTCTAATTTCATAGGTTTGTTCGTCTGATCATGATCTGTATTTCCTTCCTGGTTGTATTCTCCTCTCTCTGCCACGGCCCAAGGAGGACAATATCACATATCTGTTTAAGGGTCTCCGCTTGGCATATCCTGTCCCAAGAAGTAAACATATGGCGTTCAGGGAAGGTTCAACTATTTTTAACCTTTTGCTTGTCGTATTGATCAATATTGATGTGCAAAGCAGCCTTCTCAGCTCAGCGCATCTATTAGCGTTCAGCACACATTGCATTAAATAATGGGATTTATTAACTAATCTGTGAAACATGTTTACCCATTGCGCATCTATGAATGGCAAAACCAACAAACCAGAAGTCGTCCCAGGAAACCCCTAGACATGGAGCATCAACATTGTTAGAGCTTCTGGTCTCTTTTACTCGTTGACTATCACAGTAGCCATAGCTGACTAAGCACGAAGTCGAAACCCAAAGGCTGAAATGAACCATGTGTAATCATTCCTTTTCTCTCAATACAATTCGAATGACAGTATGCGACAGAGCATATATGATATACATATACATCGTCATAACATTGTATTATCTTGTTATTCGTCATGATAAATAAGAAAATGTGGATAGTACATTTCTGCTTTCCCTCCCTCCGAGATTCTGTGGAAGGCATCTGCATGACTTCGCCATTGTCAACTTGATACAATAGCGTTCCTGAGTTTTCATGCATCCTCTGTCCTTGTGTATAGAGCTCTTTGGAGTTGATACAGCAATAAGACCTCGATGGGTACTGAGACGCTTCAAGACAGCTAGAAAGAATCATGCCTCACTATACGAGAAGCTCGCAGATGGGCTGGCCTCCTTGCTAAATGACAGTGCATCATGCCCGAAATATCGGTAGCACAAAGTTTCCCGTCCCCATAGTTAGTCATTGCTCTCAGTGTGCAGTGAAGCAGGCTCCGCAAGCTCTGTCGAAGGACTTGCTCCTCCACTGAAACAAAAGGTATTGCCTTCAGTATTGCTTGTATAGCTGGATGGACTTGGCGGGCAATCAGTATTCCGTCCTTCATCAACCACTTCTACATCAACTATTTGTACCGATGGTGTGCTCACCGGTATGTCGTGCCGTGGACTAGGAGGAAAGTCAGTATTTGGGGCAGAACTAATTGCATAAGCAGCAATCCCAACTTGTCGCTGCTCAGCTTTCCTAAATGTATAGAATTCCAAATCCCGTTGATCAAATTTCCTAGCAAGTATCCTAATTCTAGTAAAAAATGGCAGGTCAGGACACATCAAAATGCGCCTCTGCTCATATAAGAACATTCCTGTGGATATGCAGATCGCTATTAAAGCGAAAGTTCCGACGATGAGAAACAAACCCCAGAAACTATCAACACCAAGACTGGACGTGGTGCTAGCAACGGCACTAGAATTCTGACAGCTACTAGGCTGCGAAAACCCTTTTTGCTCGATTTGTGCCATCTCATGTCCTTCTGTCACACTCAATATGGCCCTGGAGACATATGGAAGAAGAGGCGAGCCAAGAGGAAACACCTGCAAAAGACATTGAATTGATTGGAACAAACAGTCATATGCATGTCGTTTTTTCTTCAGTTACTAGGCGTATTTAGTCTTATGCATGTTACAAGATGATCTCGTCCCTCTCCTAGTGTGAGTTAAAGATCCAAAAGAATAGAAAGACAGGGAACAGATGGGAGTTGTAGGGAAGAAGAAAACGTGCAACTTACGAAACCAAAGCCGCCAGTTTTATATGTGGGTTGCACCATAGTGTAGGAGCAATATTTGGATAGGAAAAGGTTCGTGTAAGGAATTTCGTCCAGAACTGCTGCACCATGTGCGCTCCCACTCCTCAATAGTTCATCCAGTTGTTCTGGATAACTGTAAGTCCTAAGCTTTGTTTCTTTGAAACCTAGTTGTATCAAGAGTTCCCTAACAAAAGAACCCACTTGATATCCAACATATTCTCCATTTTTCAAAAGCACATTTAAATCGGTGACCGTGGGTTGAATTTGTTGAACAGTTTGCATAGAAGTCAGACTGGCAGTATAGCTTTGAGTTAGGATGAGCACAACAAACATCCAAACCACCACTACCAATCTCGCCAAGTTGCTCACCACGTTCTCTCCTAATTACCAAGGCCACAGTCAGAAACCTCTCAGTAGCATAAATAAGAGTAAGAAGTAGAGACAAGGTGAGAAATTTACTTCGAGCAAAAACCATTGTACAGAAGGAATAATATAAGCTGGTGCCGATCTGTTGCAGCAGTGAACCACCACGAAACTCATCGCTTATACGGTGTTCTAGAAGCCAGACTAGAAAAGCGATGAAGACAAAGAAGCAGAAGCTCGTCACCCAGAGTTCCCATGTCAGTGGCTTCAAGAATATCCATGCTCTATTTATGTTGGCATCTTTGACTGGCACGACCATTATCACACCAGAGTCCGTATATGGCTGAGTGAAGTCCACATAATTGGACCTGTTTGCGATTATAGTCACATCTCCAACCACAGCATCATATTTCTGTATGGCACCATTCACAAAAGGTCCAGCAAATTGCAAATTAGATCCTTGATAGCTGAAGCATGGAAAAATTGATCAACAGATTAAATGCATGATGCATTATGAAGTCGCCCAACATGAATGACAGTCAGCGTTTGTTCAATAAAATTGATTTGTAGTTTATGCATGGCGACATGAATTTGAACAAATAAAGGAAGAATACACATACTGACCTTAAAATAAACTTGAGAAATAAGATCATCATAAGAACCAGCACTGGTGAAGTTATCAGGCTTAACGAAGGCCACATACTCGCACGGCACATGATATGGTAGTCGTCTCATTGCTGCATCAAAGACTTCTTTGCAGTAACCTGATACAAGTGTTGTATTTGTTATTGCATCATGAGTAACCGTCACAAACTCCTCAAAACCAGGCCTG
>JAOVYX010020992.1:0-16315 GCA_035668315.1 Drosera spatulata | reverse complement strand
TTGCTTTAAAGTTTTTCAATGTAGTGCAACAGAATGATGAATTTCAATACACTGATATTCTTTGCAGATTACTGAGATGGTCTGCAGCAGAGACTTAAATTTTGAGTGTTTGTCTCTGTTTGCTATTGCGATTGATTCCTAACTGTTTTAATAACTCAAAACAATGAAAAGCAAATAGGGAACACAGGATTTATACTGGTTCAGACATTCGTTATCAACTGATAATCGAGAGCTTAGTCCAGTCTTCCCTTGGTGACCAGTTTAGTCAATCCAAGAGGTGAGTTTACTATCTTCTTGTTTTTTGGCTTACAAGACAACCCATTTACAAGGTAGCTAACTTGTCAAAGGCGAAGAACCTAGATCCTTTGCACAGATCCTTCATTGAACTCTGCTGCAGCTTCTGTTCTTCAGTACAGACTAGTGAACCCTCTTCTTTCTGTTCTTCTTCAACTCATCTCACTCGAACAGTTTTGAATTCATATTGGTTTTTCACACTTGTACGTTCAATCTCTCTTTCAACAGCACTGTTCCTTGAGCTCTTTGATCCCCTTTTATAGGATGAGGGAATGAACCTGTGACAGTGTACTTGACCTGATGGTGACAGCTTGTCACATGTGATCCTTCACTGATGTTGATAGCTCACTTTTTCTAATCCTCGTATTGTCACTCTGAACCTCAAATCTTCGATGTGATTAATCATCAGACTTTTGCCCCAACCAAAGCAATCATCTCTGCTGCACTCCAGTCTGCTGTAACAGTTGAGATCTCGTCTGCACCCAGTTACTACTGCAACCTTGTCTGCATCTAAATTTGATGCAATCCATGAGTTGCTGTGTTGGTCCTTGTCTACAAGATTAATCCCAGATCATGAAGCATTTGTTGGTCTTTTGTTGTCCATGCATGTCTTAGCTGCTTAGTCGAAATTCTCTGTACTAGTCTACATCTGATGGCGCACAATGCTCTCCATTTGTGACCGTCTTTTTTCATGCATCTGACCTAGACTGCAGATACCTAACTAATTTCCAGCCTAAGCACACTAACAACATCATGGTTAATACCTCTATACAACTGGAGGGATTGCACATTCCTATCAATACTTATCGACCGATCTCCCTGGTAAGGAAGATACTCAGAAGTCTTCCAAAGACATTAAATGCCTAAATTACTCCTATTCAGGAAGCAAATGACCTTAAGAACCTGTCTTTAAGTGAACTGATGTCCTTGATCACACATGAGAATCTACTGAAGAAACATGAGGCTGAAGAACAACCACTCAACTCCAAGAAGAAAGACATAGCCCTTACTGTGATAGGCACAATAATTAAAGGGTGTGAGTCTTGTGGAAGCTGTAATGATGAGAGTCTTACTATTGTAGGTAGAAGATACTTCAAATACATGAAGAAAAGGGAGACTCATCCAAGGTACGCTCTAAAACCACATGCAAATCTAAAATTTTTCTGTGCTTTCAATGTGGCAAAACAGGTTATTTAAAGAAAGAGTATCCTTATTGAAGGAAGACAATGGTAGGGAAAAAATATGCAGTATTCAAACGCCGATCATCCAAGAGCCATGCTAATAGCAAGTGAAACTTGGGATGCATACAACACAACCAATAATGATGATACTGATGAGGACTTAGACACTGAAGATAGTAAAGGATGCTTGATGGCACAACATGATTCTGACTCAGATGATGAGATAATTGACATCAAGTCCCTTAGAGACGATCTAAGCAAATTATCTAAGGCCAACATGGTTATGAATTTGCTCTTGATGCTAAACTTGAACTTGAGAGATAACTTGATAATCTAGAGGGTGAGGTTGATGTGCTTCTCACTACTAAGGTTGAGGCTGAGTTTAAATGTGTCCAACTTGAAAAACTTGATTATGATAGTCAAAAGAAAATCAAGTCACTTGACAAGGTCATTAAAGCCCTGGCCTTCCAGGTTGAAAACTTGAAATGAAGACCACTTTTTGTGAAGCCTAAGGAGGTTTGAGAATCTGAGGTTGTGAAAGAAAGGACTAGGAATTTGTTTGTTCAGAAAGAAACCATGAGTTGAAAAGAAGGTAACTTTGCTGGAAGCCAAGATCGCTAGTGATGAGAAATATAAGAAACCTGAACCTCAAATTAAAATGAACCCTTAAAGGCCCGAGCCTTCCACTGTCATACCTGAAGCTCTCAACAAGTACAGAGAACCTAATAGGACTTATAACAAGTATGGACTAAGATATGAAACTAAGCACAAAAGTAACACACACAAAAAACCATCACGAAGTAACACACAAGTATGGTCTCTTAACGTCTGAGTGTGATAGAATGCTAAACAATCATGCAAGCAATCTTAAGGCAGTTAAAAGAACTTTCATTGTTGTACCTACACCTACTTATGTTTCTGCTTATGGAATGAGGCCCAATCAAAAGTGGGTTCCCAAACTAACCCATTGATTTCCTTTTGCAGGTCATAGTGAGAGGAAACAACTTTTGGGTTCTTGATAGTGGTTGTTCTAGACAAATGATAGGATGCTAACTTTGAGATTGGATTGATGAAACAATGAATTGGTGAGTCCATGGATAAGGAACTAGAAGGAGATGATGGAGAAGTTGTGAAAGACAGGCTCGAAAGGATGGAACTTATTACAATCCAAATTTGCAAACAGAAGAGAAGAAGGAGCAGGCCTTAAAACAAGAATTAGAGCAACAAGACAAGCAAAAGGAACAAACTCTGCAACAACCTTCTAATACACCCATGGTGATAAAAAAAACTGGAGATATTATGAAAGTACATTACTGGATTTGATGAATCAAAGGATTACTAACATGTGTGATCAAGTGTGCTTAAGATTAACAGGTATTCTGTCAGACACTGGGTATCAGACTCTTATAAATAGAATGGTTAATGCTTTGGTAAGAACGATAGTTATAAGATCAGATTAGTCTCCAGTAGAAGCTTTGTACGGAATAGGCGGCCTGGCACAGATAAGTCTTATGAGTTCTGTAAGGATCGTGTCTGAGACAGTGAAGGTGGGAGTATCAGCTCAGTTATGATCAAATTAGTCCTCAGTATAGTTCAAGAAAATCTACAAACGGTCAGAAGCAAATAAGATAGTTTGAATCAGTCTTATGGAAGCTATCTGCTCAGACATTTATCTGCTATTGAAGACTCTGTCGATGATTAAAGAGGACTTATCACATAACGTGTTGCAAAAGAAATTGGGGGTTGATTGGAGAGCAAGCCTCGAGCCTTGGTCTATATAAGGCACAAGGACTGCAAGAAAAAGAAACGGAAGAATTCACTTCTTCTTTTCTCATCTACGAATTAAAGTGCTTAAACTCTCTCTCTCTCTCTCTCTCTCTCTCTCTCTCTCTCTCTCTCTCTCTCTCTCTCTCTCTCTCTCTCTCTCTCTCTCGTCAAGAAAACTTTCAAGTGTTCATCAAGAATCAGTTTTCTCTAGAACATCGTGAAGGAGACGATGACTGATGCAAGTTTTCTTACTCTGTGAGTCTGTTCCTTTGGTAATCTGCTGAGATTGGTTGTTTGCCTGCGGGGATCATGTGATAATAGATTTGTAGGAATCTATTACGTGTAAAGGTTGTTGAGTGATCCTGAAAACTCAATCTATTGAACTGTGATCCGAAGTGATCTAGTGGATTTCCTTCTTGGTTAGTACACTACTAATAGGAGGAAGAGTGGATTAAATTCAAATCAGTTCGTTAACCCTGATTTGAGTCTGAACCACTATAAATTATGTGTTCTTTGTTTCTGTCTTTATCTTCATTGTTTCAATCACTAGTCTGTTTAGAATTAATATTTATTAATAAGAATCCTGGCTGATCACCGTTTGATCATCGATCTGATAGGTTAGATCATGCATTCATCTTTTATCTGCATGATAGAAGAGTTGGACACAAATTCTTGATTGATATCTCTGGATCAGAAAATTTGGTTGACTTAGTTGATAGATTGATCATCATCTGTTCGATTCTTGAATCAGATTGGTTGATAGTGGACAGAGTTCAACTACTGTTTTCCTCTGCATAGTTAGATTTTAGTTATTGAAATTTTTAGAATAGCCTATTCACCCTCTTATAGTTTGCTACTGTTATAATCACGAACTTATATCTTGTGTCAGAGCAGTTCTATACTTATTTTTGTGAAATGATCCTGGTTGTGATTGTTTTGTGTGATACTGTGCATTTTCAATATGACTAACAATAATTTGAGTTTGAAACCTTCATTGTGCAACATTGAGAAATTTGACAACTGGAAGGTTAGAATGAAGATATTCTTGGACGCTCTAGACGAGGCTCTCTATGAGACGATTCTCAATGGTCGTCATGTTTCAAGAAGGGCTGAATCTCGTACTTCCACAGTCCTGGTGGATGTGCCCAAATCTGAGTGGACAGAAGATGATAAGAAGAAGGTAACGATAGACAAGAAGGCCATGAACATACTATTTCAGGCACTTGATGAAGAACTGTTCGAGCATTTGGTCCATTGTATCTCGGCCAAAGAAGTTTGGATGCCTTGGTAGTCAAGAATGAGGGGACCAATGATGTTCGTAAGAACAGACTATCTATATTGGTACAACAATATGAACTGTTTACGTACAAGCTTGGCGATACTCCGATTGATATCTTTGAGAGGTTCAACATTCTGTTAAACTCTCTCAAGACTTGTGGAAAAGTGTACAACAAGGAGGATTCCATTTTGAAGTTTATTCCGGCTTTGTTGGATAACTAGGATTCCAAAACTATCACTGTCAGAGAGGCAAAGGATCTGTCAATAATGACTTTGCAAGATTTGTATGACAATCTGTCGACCTACCAAATAGAGATATATTAGAAACGATCTCGTACTACCCCGAATGCTACAATAGCGTTGAAGGCTTCTCATAGTCAGACTACGACAAAAAATGATGAGGAATCTGATGAATCAGATAAGGAGGATGAAATGGTCTCCTTTCTTACCAAGCACCTGAGGAAATTTAGAACATATAAGAATCAGGAAAAAAGGAAGAAGTCCAAGGATTCTTGTTTCACGTGTGGCAAGACTGATCATTTCATGGCAGACTGTCCTAGATCTAAAGATAATAGGAAGACTTCTACTCAAAGCCAAAGAAGGCCTCAATAGACAACAAAGCAGAGAAGGCTAATAAAAAAAGAAATCAAAAGCGATGATAGCAGACGGGGCCTGGAGTGACACTGATTCATCTGATTTAGAATCAGATGATGAACAGGTTTATCTGATGGCTAAAATGGAATTCGACATAAGTGAGGTATATAACTTCTCTGATTCTTCTGTTACTGTATCTTATTTGAGTGAGTTGGTCAAAGATTTGTCCAAAGAGCTTCTAAACTGCTCAAAAATGTATAACAGACTTTGTACTGAACATGAGATACTTCTCTCTGAGAAAGATAGTTTTACTGAGGCTGGTGAGGATGCTAAGAGTACACTCAATCTGCTTAAGACAGAAGTAGACAAGTTGAAAGATAGTGTAGAAAACCAAAAATTACAAATCAGTAAACTGATAAAAGAGGGAGATAACTTGTCTGCCACTATTAAAAAATGGAACTCTCCCAAATGCTTTGATTAGATTACTTCCAATAGGACCTCAAAACAGGGTATTGGGTGTGGTGACTTGAATCCATTAGAAAAAGTTAAATTGAGAAAGCCCTCACCCATAGTGTTTGTTAAGGTAACCACTAAACCTCCTCTGGCCCCACAGGCTAAATCTGTTGAATAGACAACCTCAGTTCAAAAGACATCACCTGTGCCATGCGCGAGCTCGTCTGTTCAGAGGAAGACAGACTATTTTAAAGCATCTGCACTTAGCTGGACGTAACATAAGGAAGTGTCTTATAAAGTCTCTTCTAAGCACTTTCAGCATAAAGTGAGGGAGAGATCTGCTCAGTATCCCCACAAGGCAATAAGGCCTAGTATGAGGGGGAGATCTGATCAGACTAAATGAATGGCTCTAAAGCATGTTAGACCAGTCAGACCCTCTAAATGTTATCTGTGCTATAAGCATGATCATATCATTGTCACTTGTTGGACCTATCCGACACTGGAAAGGAAATGGATATGAGTACTTAAGGGTCTTTTAACTAACCTCCTGGACCCAAATCCCTTGAACAAATGGGAAGTGCATGGCCTTTTCACCAATGCGGGGGTTGGTAGCCATCAATAGCCCAGATGGAGATATAATGTGGGGAGACCTCGATCTCAATGAGGATAGTTGTGGGACATCTACTGCTAAAGAAGAGTAGAACCATGATAAATGCCCGCATTGTGAGAGTTATCAATAAATGGGGACCACACATGAAATAAAAATCTATCTTGCAGGGATATCAATCTCAAATCTGGTACTTGGACAGTGAATGCTCTAGACACATGACTAGTGACAAATCGTTACTATCAGATTACAAAAGTAAGAACGGACCACGAGTTGTACTTGACGATAGTAGTACTGGTAAGGCTAGAGGGTATGGAACCCTCGGTACAGGTGCTGTCACTTTAAGCAATGTGGCATATG
Source organism: Drosera spatulata (assembly GCA_035668315.1). Taxonomy (NCBI): domain Eukaryota; kingdom Viridiplantae; phylum Streptophyta; class Magnoliopsida; order Caryophyllales; family Droseraceae; genus Drosera; species Drosera spatulata. Next base: position 9,781 of record JAOVYX010020992.1, on the reverse strand, counting down.
TTGAAGGATTACAACATAATCTGCTCTCCAACAGTCAACTATATGACAAAGGGCACACGGTTGAATTTCGCAATAATATGTGCTTAGTGAAAGAAGTTGCTAACAATGTTGTCAAGCTTGCAGGAATGAGAGTAGGAGACGTCTACGTGGTCGATTTCAACTATCCTAAGAAGATTGACTCATGTTTTATGAGCAAATAGTCTGAAGACACGCAATGGCTCTAGTACAAACGTCTGACACATCTAAAATTTAAGTACATGGCCAGACTGTCTTTCAAGAGTATGATAAAAGGACTTCCATCAATATCCTATGAGAAGGTTAAGGTTTGTGAGACTTGCCAGCTAGGCAAACAGACTAAGTCTAGTCTAAAGTGTAAGCGTGATTAGATTAGTTCTGAACCCCTATAGCTTCTTCATATGGATCTATGTGGTCTAATAGATACTCTGAACTTCAGTAAAAAGAAGTATATTTTTGTTATTATTGATGATTATTCATGATATACTTGGGTTTTCTTTCTCTCGTCTAAAAAGGAGACACATGCTGTACCGATAAAATTTTTGAGGCAGGTTCAAAATGAAAAGGTATTAAATATGATCGTGATAAAGAGTGATCATGGAACTGAGTTCTATAGAAGAGAAGTTGAGCAATATTGCGATGACCATGGGATTCAACACAACTTCTTTACTCCTCGAACCCCTCAACAGAATGGGGTGGCAGAGAGGAAGAACCGGACTTTGATAGAAGCTGCCAGAACAATACTGCTTGAAGCTAATCTACCAAAGATGTTCTAGGCTGAAGCTGTAAATACAGCATGCTGTGTTCAGAATCATACTTTGATCCATATGGCATTCAAGAAGACGCCTTATGAGCTATGAAAAGGGAGAATTCCTAATCTTAGCTATTTCCATATTTTTTACTGTAAATGTTATGTGCACTACAACAATAAAAGGTACTTAAATAAATTTAATGCTAAGTTTGATGAAGCCATCTTTATGGGATATTCTATGATAAGTAAGGCTTTTAGAATATATAATAAGTTGACTAAGGCTATTGAAGAGTCTGTTCATGTTTCTTTTGATGAGACTAATGCTACCTCGGAGAGAGAAGCTTGTGTGTTTGACGAAGAATGTATGGAGATTGATACACCATCAGATAATGCTGAACAGACAGACATACGTCATACAAATGATGCTCCAATAATCACACCAGACGAGCAGAGTATGACAACAGACACTGCCCAACCAGACCCATTACCAAATCCGGTGTCTGATCAGACAGAACAACCCGGGCGTACAATATCTAAAGATTCTATGACAATAGAAGCTCCTAGGATGGTTTCAGGAACCAGATGGGCAAAGCTACACTCTACTGATCTGATAATAGGAGACAAGGATGCACCAAGAATGACCAAATCTGCGACAAGAAATGAATGTCTTTTTTCTTTCTTCCTGTAAAAAATGGAGCCTAAGAATGTGTCTGAAGCACCTACAGAACCAAACTAGGTAGACACAATGCAAGAAGAATTGAACCAATTCATCTCTCAGACAAAATATCTTAGAGACATCTTGAGAAAATATGGGATGGAGTCATCTGTCCATATGAAAACTCCCATGAGCACATCTTTCAAACTTGACAAAGACGAGAATGGGAATTTGTTGATGCTACCAAGTATCATGGCATCATTGGATCACTTCTCTATCTGACTACCAACAAACCTGATATAATGTTTTCTCTATGTCTATGTGCAAGGTTTTAGCCAAATCTCAAACAATCTCATTGTGACTACAACTAAGAGAATCATCAGATACCTAAAAGGAACTCCCAATATGGGTATCTGGTTTCCTAATCTGCCTATTTCAGATATTATTGGCCTTTTTGATGCTTATTTTGCAGGATGCAGAATTAATAGAAAAAGCACTATTGGCACGTGTCTTCTTGGGACACAATCTGGTATCCTGGTCTAGCAAAAAGTAGAACTGAGTTGCCACATCTACTATCGAGACCGAATATATGGCTGCTGGAAGCTGTGTTATTCAGATACTATGGATGAAGTCATAATTATCTTGCTATGGATTTAACTTTAAATCTTATCCCATTTACTGCGATAATTCCTCTGTAATTTTCATTTCATAGAATCCTGTTTTTCATTCGCGTACTCAGCATATAGATGTTCGACATCATTTTATTAGAGATCATGCTAAAAAATGAAATGTGACTTTACACTTTATTTCAACTGATGAACAGTTAGCAAACATCTTTACAAAGCCCTTAGATGAAAAGAGGTTTGGTTTTGTTTGTGAAAAACTGGATTTAATTACTCTAGATGACTAATCTGGTTTCCCTAAGTGAGTGCAGATCAGAAGATGTCAACAATTCTGATGAGAGTTCATCTGATGAGAGCTCATCTGAAGATCTAGCAATATTCATCTGGTCTAGCCAACTGACTGTACATGGGTAACATCTATTACAACTCGTATCTCTGATTGCTTGAGTGCTTGAAGTCTTTTTGATTTATCTATGTGCATTAAATGAGGGGGAGGAATCTTGACTAATAATCACTGATAAGGGTATTACATGATTAAAATTACTTCGTATGGAAAGATGAATTAATGAAATCAACAAATCTGAAGATAATTCGAATTAATGTTTATGATCAATGACGAAGCGTGAATTAGTGTTGTTAAGTGTGGTTGGGGTTAAGTAAAGTTAATCACCAAAGGTGCATGTGATGTGAGCGGGGGATTGGAAGGGCTTAGTGGTTGAAAAGAGTGGTCATTATGAGAAAAAGCATGTGGCACCCCAAAACATGTCATAAAGCTTGCCATAATGAGTGTTTTTATGGACAAGAGACAAATCTTTATGTCCCGTTTGTCAGAATTTCAAACGATTGAATTGTGTGCTTGAAAATCTAACCTAGTTGATTACCTATTGGGACTACTATATAAGGGGATTGGGGAGATATGAATAAACCTTTACGCTTTCAAACTCTCAAATCCACGCCTACAAAAAAACCCTAATCGACTCTTTCTCAGTAGCAAAACAAATCACACCAATGATACCAAAATCCAAAACACAGTAGGATTCTACATTGGTCTCGCTGTAAACTTTGCTGCTCTGAGGATAACATATCCCTAGTACTTTAGGATACTTGATCTGCTGTTGTTTGCAGGGCTGGGGGACATTCTCAATGCTACTTCAGATATTATCTACGATCATGCTAAGAATATGATTCAGAACATTGTTATGCAAGACATCATGATATCAGAGTTCAACACAACTGTTAGAGGCAAGGCTTACAAGATTGACACAAACACTCTACGTATCACCTTTGGGCTGAATGCTTCAGATATAACGGAGGTGTCTGATAAGGTCATGTATGAAGGATGGAAGAAGTTGATGGGGGATGTAACCATTCCATTCGGTAAGATTCTGGTAAAGAATTTTCCAAATGAGTATTGGGCTCTGGCGGTGATTATCAACAAGTACTTTATGGGTCAAGTCACATCTGCAGATCAAGTCTCCACATCTCATGTGAAGCTGATGTGTGTAATCTCACCAAGACCCAAGTGGACTGGGAAACTATTCTGATGGGGCTTCAGAAGAAACGCATCGAAGACATTGGAAAGCATCTTGCCCATAAAAGGTGCTTTAGGAGGATTCTGAGCATTTTTCTGAAGAGAACATACTCTGTCGATGGGGTATCTGGAACTCCCTTCACTGAAGATAAGGTTATCTCATTCAAAAAGCCAGAGGTAGGAGAGTCCTCAGGCTCCGCCCCAGTAGAGCCTCAGCAGAAGAAAACGAAAGTGGACATAGCTAGGTTATCTCCTACTCCAACGGTACCACTGGCTCCAGTTGTAGAACAGGAAGAAGAAGAATCTGATGATGAGGATTATGTCCCTTTGGTCAGATGAGGGAAACACACTCAAATCCCTAGGGAACAGATGAACCCGCAGACCTCTGCACATAGAGCTCAGACCACAACAAGTCAGACTCCATCAAGGCCATCTGCTCAAGTCCATCAGACTCCATCCAGAACACCTCAGACAGGAGAACCCAGACGAACTGACAAGGCTCCTGCAAATGCGTATGATCAGATGGGAATGACGGACGAGCAACGCCAAGCAGGCCTAGCCAGTGGAATGTTCAATGGTGACACTGGGAAGTGTGTGAGATGGGGGTTTAGGCTAATTGGAGCGATTGGAACTGACGTACAAAATGCCATTGCCAATCAACGGAGGAGAGCTAGAAAGGAAGTGAATACAACAGAGTAATCACGTGAAGCATGGAAACTTGTCTATCAGGTAGCAGAAGCAAGGCTGCATGAACTGAACAAGGAAGTCAAAAAGAAATACTGACTTCTCAATATGCCTTGAAATATCCAATCATGTCGAACCCTGACGAACAACAGCTCACATCATCTGCCCAGCCATGACAGACAGATGTGCATTATCAGACTGATGGTGGTGAAGAAGAAGACACTGAGGATTATGCAGACTACTTTGCAGATCCAACAGAGGAAGATATTGAGGAACAATGCAAATCTCAAAGGGGAACTTCAACACATACGCCACTACTATCAGATGAAAGACAACCAACTCCACCACCATCAACAAAAAGACAACCACAACAAAATCAATAGATTGGCTCAACAGCCAGAGAAGAAGTAGATAGAGCCAAACGGATCATGCCAACCACAGGCATCTCTGATGAACTAAAAGGGTTCATAGAGAATCTGGTGGAGGCAAAGATGGTAGAAAGAATTGAGTCTATCAAAGAGATTGTGAAGTCAGTTGCAGTTCATATGAACAAGAAGATAGCAAAGCTCATAGATTAGATCTTCCAAGAAGACAACAACATGAGGACTGAATTAAGTAGATTGACTATCCTAGTCGAGCCCAAGTTAAAACTGATAGAAGACTTTGTGGATAGATTTGTGAACGATATGGGAATTGAGCTTCAGGATCTCAGAAAGAGGGATGGTGAGTTCAACAACCTTTTGATCAAGCACAAGTTAGACACATCAGATAAGCTGAAACAGACTCTGCTCAGGGCATAGGAGACTCTCACAAAGGTGAAGACTCTCTGGTGGAAATCAGATCTGGGACATCAAGTCTGAAAGATGACATAGATCATCTATCCCAAGTCACTATAGAAGCTGAAGAGGGAATTAAGAAAATATTAGAACACTTCAACTTATAAAGCCTCGAAAACAACACCCTAAATACTTAATGAATATCAAACAAAAAAAAGGGGGAGTAGACTAGTTTAAGTAACATAGTTAGACTACTATTTATGGGCTTATAAGTTTGTAATCTTTTCAATAGATTCCATTGCTTTTGTTCTTCTACTCTGGGCAAATTGAATGATATCTTTGTGATATGCATGTTGATGTGTTACGTGTTACTCTCAGACTGAATGATTCTACTTGTTTGAGTTTTTCCTTTGAAATTCAAAAAATGGGGGAGATTGAAAGTACATTTCTGGATTTGATGAATCAAAGGATTATTAACATGTGTGATCAAGTGTGCTTAATGATGTGTGCATAAACACACATCATTTCTTTACTCTAAATGTTTGTTTTATTCCTCTTGTATTGTCTATTTTATGTTTTTAGCGTCTTTTTGTCTTGGAATATTGGTACTGCTATGTTTTTATGTTTTTGGTAGATTGGCGTGAAGTTTGGAACAACAATGAAGAAGGATGAAGAAAATGACAAAGTCATGAGCTAAAAGGCTGGATTTCACGATTTATCGTCGTTTCATGAGCCTGGAGAGTTAATACAGCAACGTTTCACATCGATAAGCTAGATTATCATGTTTCGAAGTGTTGTATAAGTTTTTAGAATTTTTGGACGTCGTTTAGTATTTTTGTATTAGTTTAAAGGTGAACGACACAGTGTCGGGGCCACTACAAGCTTGTGTCGCGGGCAGACCTGTGGTCGCGGGAATGGGAGCCTTCTAGTCACGGGCGCGACGGTATATATTCAGCAAAATCCACGTTTCTTTAATCCGTCGCGGGCGTGACATGATGTGTCGCGGCCGCGACTCACTCCCTGATGCAGGACATTGCTTTTCAGTCGTCGGATCGATCTGGTTTTGACATATGCCTATAAATACATGCCCTAGTATTCTTCTAATCAGAATATAGAGGAGAAAGAGCTCAGAAAAGGCAGAGGCGATTAGAGGAGATTGAGACGCGAAGACGAGAAGCTTTGGAGGGTATTTCAAGGAGATTTGATCCGCAACTCATTGTATGGCTTAGGACAACTGTTTGGAACGTGTCGTGTGCTGTAAAACCTTCGTTCTCAATTACCTAATCTCTGCAGAATGTTTTTTTTTTTCAATGCTAAGTTTCATTCCATGCTTTGTTTGATGCATATGCGTGAGTAGATCATAAGTAGGGATGTGTTGATGACCTTAGATCATGAGATGATGCGTTTATGATTAAAATCAGAGTTGTTAATGATGAATATGTTGCATAAAACCTGTTAGAATTATCATATAACATATGTTTATTAGATTGATCACCTAATATACATAGTTTAGAGCTATAAATCGCACTAAGTGGTTTTCGTTAGTAGCTAATTGATATACTATGAAATAAACTATTTGTCATATACAATCAATGGTTTCATATGCATGTGACATGACTAGTTTAAGCTAATTGTTATGATTGTTATGAATGGTAGTTCCATGTTATGATTCAACTCTTTTGATTAAATCGTATTTGAGCTAATTGAAATGGTTTTCATCTATTGAGTTAGTTTCGCTATACGAGCTAATTAGAAGTTAGAAGCAAAGGAACATAGTGAGTTAAGCAAAAAATTCATTACAGCCATTCCATATTAAGCATTACATGTAACATTTTGGAACATCCATGATTGATCTAAGTGACTTAAAGTAATTCAACCATCATCCCTACATTTCTCCCAACTTAACTAAACCACTCTATCTTCTAGCTCTATTTTATTTTCTTTCGTTATAGTTAGTTTACTTTTAGGTTGTTCCTTTTAAACAATTTAAACACCCCCCACCCCCCTCCCTACAATTCTATTTTTAATCTTACGCCTTCCTTAGGATAGAAATTATTTCAAGTTATGTTTAGGTCGACATTCGCCATTTCCTGTGGGATCGACCCGTACTTCCTTATCTACATTACTATTTTTAGCGGGGTAAAAACAAATTTGCACGTTTTATGACGAACGTGGAAGTCGTCATAATTACACCCTTTGCTGGCTTCGTACCAAAACAATGCCCAGAATGTTCCCCAACAACAAAAATTCCCTCCAGGATTTGGTCAAGGACAGAAGGAGCAGCAACAACAACACTTTACTGTAAATAACACTAATTAAGGATCATCAAGTGGAATGTCACTTGAAAAAATGGTTAAGCAAATTGTTATAATACAAATGCAAATACAAAAGGATGCTAAGGAGACAAAGACTGACATTCAGAGCATCCAAAGCCAAATGAGCCAATTAGCTTCTGATATGAGCCAGTTGAAGGCTCAGATGAACAACAAACTCCCTTCTCAGCCAAAAATCCTAGAATTTATGAAGTGGGAAATAGTTAACAAGAATTTATGAAAATCCTCATGAAATTAAAGATGAACTGGAAGTTCATAAAGATAAAGAGGAGGGGGTAACTGAAGTTCTTCAAACCCCTAAACAACAAGAAGAAACAAGGATATCTGCTCCGAAAGAAACAAGAATTATTTCCAATGCTCCTTTTCCTAACTGTTTGACAAAGGATAAGAAAGTAGAAGTGGAAAAGGGCATATTTGAGCTTTTTAAGAAAGTCAAAGTAAATATTCCCTTGTTGGAAGCGATCAAATAATTTTCAAGATATGCTAAATTTTTAAAGGAACTTTGCACCAACAAACGAAAATTACAGGCTCATGAACGAGTCATGGTAAGTGAGAATGTTTCAGTTGTTTTATAGAAGAGACTACTGCACGAACAAAAGGACCCTGGAATGTTTATGATACCATGCACGATAGGAAGTGTGCAAATTACAGGCTGCATGATTGATTTGGGGCGTCCATCAATGTGATGCCCTTATCAATTTTTCATTCCTTAAATTTAGGACCTTTACAACCAACTGGAGTTGTAATTTAGCTTGTTGATAGGTCCGTGACATATCCTGTTTGAGTGGTATAAGATGTCTTCGTGAAGGTTAACGATCTTGTCTTTCCTGTAGACTTTTATATCATAAAGACTGAAGATGGTCCAAACCTTTCAACTTCTGCACCTATTTTATTAGGGAGACCATTCCTACTAACACCAAAATAGATGTTAACACTGAAAAGCTGTCTATGGAATTTGATGGAGAGATGATTGAATTTAATATCTATGAGGCTATGACACACAAGTATTCGCTATGTGTTCGGTTAGCACCTCCATGTCCCTAGAAAAAGAATTATTTGATGCAGATGAGTTGACCTTTATGGAAACCATCAAGAAAATCGAAATTGATCAAGAATTTGATGAAAGCAATTATGATCATGACTCATCTTTCCTTGAAGATCAATTACCAGGGAAAGATCATGTCAAAATGCTCAATTGCCGCAAGATCATGAAAAGATCAATCCATCAATTGAAACACCACCAAAACTAGAGCTAAAATCGTTGCCAGCTAAGTTGAAATATGCTTATCTGGTGGCGATAACAAGTTACAGACTATTATTTCCAGTCAACTGATAGATGAGCAAGAAAAAGCTCTGGTGGGTTTTCTAAAAAAGCACAAAATGGCTATTGGATGGACCCTTGCTGACATTAAAGGAATTAGTCCTGCTACTTGCATGCATAGAATATTATTAGAGGACAATTCTAAACCATCGAGAGAAATTCAAAGGAGAAGGAGTTGGAGGACTAAATCCAATAGCCATTTTAAAATGAAATTCTAAATCCTATGATGGAGGTGGTCAAAAATGAAATTTTAAAATTACTTGGTGTTGGAGTAATTTATCCAATCACGGACAGCCGATGGGTGAGTCCGATACACGTTGTGCCTAAAAAGTCAGGCTTAACAGTTGTTGAGAAGGACAACGGAGAAACTATTGCAACAAGAGTGCAAAGTGGCTGAAGAGTCTGTTTTGATTACAGCAAATTAAATGCCGCCACGAGTAAAGATCATTTCCCGTTCCCTTTTATGGATCAAATGCTAGAAAGGTTAACAAGCCGTTCTCATTATTGTTTCCTAAATGGATATTCAGGGTATAACGAAATTGTGATAGCCCCTGAAGACCAAGAGAAAACAACATTTACTTGTCCCTCGGAACCTATGTTTATAGTCGTATGCCCTTTGGCTTATGCAATGCACCTGTAACGTTCCAGAGGTGAGTAATGTGTATATTTTTTGATTATATATCAGAAATAATAGAGGTCTTCATGGACGATTTTTTAGTTTATGGGAATTCTTTTGACAATTGCCAGAAAAATCAAGAAAAAGTTCTTAAAAAATGTGTAGAAACGAACCTTGTTGATGTGTATGAAATCACACATCATTTCATCGTTCTAAACGTTTATTTTTATTCCTTTTACATTGTCTAAATTGCATTTTAAGTGTCTTTTCGCTTTGGAATGTTGGTACTACTGTATGTTATGGTTTTATGGCAGATTGGAGTGGAAAATTTAAGTAAAAAGATGAAGAATCGCAAAATGGAAATTCAAGAACTCGAAGAACAGCATTTCACGTCTCATTAACATTTCACGCTCTTCGAAGAGGCTTTTCAGCAAACTTTTGTTACGATTAGCTAGGTTTACATGTGTAGAAGCTAT